>BQNB010050829.1:2955-41311 GCA_026074375.1 Tanacetum coccineum | reverse complement strand
AAATGATCTGAAGAAGAATAATCATTTGAATGTCTCACAGCAAGATGATGATTAGGTAACGATCCAACCCTCTTCCTTGCAGTCATCATGTGTACCGACCTATTAAGATGGTAGCGGTATGGTCGACCATGGGGAATAGGCTGCCCAAGTGCAAGAACCATGACTCGACATCGAAGTGCACCAGATGCTACAAGTGATCTCTGCGTAGAAAGGGTAGTCTCAGTGAATGGTGTACCATAGGTAGGTAATGGTGGTGTATTAGGTATATCATTGTCTGAAGAATCATCGGTCGATGAAAGAAATGGTGAAGTAGCTGGTAGTGGTGATATATGATCTGATGCCGGATCCTCGGATGGATCAAACTTCGTATCAGATGCGGGTGAATAATCAGGTGATACGGGTGTATAATCGGGTGATGGTGGTATAGTAGGTGAAACAGTAGGTATCAGTGTGGTATCAATATGGGTAGTAGGTGGAATCACAAAAGGTGTAGTGTCCGGGATAGTGGTAGGGATAGTACCAAACAAGATAACTCGTCCAGTAGATGTCCCCACACTCTCCTCAGAGTAAAAAGGGGGGGGGGTAAAAAATATGATGAAACTGAAATAACAAAGATAACCATGACCTGCACAAGCAAAAGTTTATATAAATATCCTTTATAAACCATGCATGATGCGGAAAAGAATGATCAAATGGTAAATGAACAAATGAATGAATGAAGTAATGAAATGCATAATGAATGATGAGAATGAATAAACCTATCAATGAAGTACCGCGAAAAGAATGCAATATAATTATAGTAATATTAGTTATACTTAGTATTTAATTACATAGTACATATACATATTACATATATGTAGAATCACATAAGGTACATATAATCATGTAGGATCACATACTGGTTATAGTCCAGACCTAGTTTATACTACATGGTTCTCTATAACTTTGGCTCTTGATACCAATATGTCACACCCCCAAATAGGGTCTCGTCCGATTTATTATCCGGGGGCATGATGTTCACTGGATATCTCAAGTACAAAGCATAAAGAACGACCTCTAAGGGTATGTTTGAAAAATAAACACCGTTGCATAGATTCAAAATATTAATAAGTTTTACATTGATCAAATTTAAAAGATATAAACATTAAAATGTGGAAGCTTAAATAAGTTCAACAACGGTATCTAAGTACATAGGTAAATTTCTGGTAAACCGGTTCGGGCAAATAGACTTCACATAAGTCAAGCAACAACATCCATGATAAGCACCTGAGAAAACATGCTTAAAACGTCAACATAAAGTTGGTGAATTCATAGATTTTGTTCAAACGTAATTAATGTGGACCATAAGATTATCAAAACGTATGCGACAGTCATAGGAGATACAACTTTACATAAAGAGGCATTTACGTTGTGGAAACCGTAGAGGGGGGTGAATACGTTTCCATTTAAAAACTTTAAGATCAAAGATTACATCACTCTTCTACCGGCGGTCCCATATATATTTTTAATCTCATTTTTAGTATTATTTAGTTAAAAAAATAGTTTTAAATAGTTTAAAAAGTCAAAAAACTAATTTCTGTGTTTTAAAAAAAAATAGTTTAATGCATTTTAGTTTAGAAATTTGCATTTTGAGTTTTTAGAGTTTTAATTTGTCAATTTTAGTTAATTAGTTAGTTTATTTTAGTTATTAATAAGTTTTTAATTGCTTTAAATGTCGTTTGATTTTTAAGTTGCCTTAATTCTTAGATTAGCGTGCCTTTATGTGCTTTCTCTTTGCGTTTTTAGATTTAGAAACCAAAACCAAAACTTAAATGATAATCAAGCTCGATTCGCGACATGAACGTGAATTTCCATTCACCTCTCACCGAGGAGAACGATACCCGTGTTGATTACTTATTATTCTTTCCTAAGAATAATTTGTATGATACTTTGCTTATGTATATGTATTTAATATATATATATATATATATATATATATATATATTGATTTTTGTGGAATATCATGTACCATGGGTGAGTGATGGTGGTGTATCAGGTATATCACTGTCTGAAGAATCATCGGTCGATGAAAGGAATTGTGAAGTAGCTGGTAGTAGTGGTATATGATCTGATGATGGATCCTCGGATGGGTCAAACTCCGTGTCAGATGCGGGTGGGTAATCAGGTGATGCGGGTGTATAATCAGGTGATGGTGGTATAGTAGGTGAAACAGTAGGTATCTCGGTAGGTATCAATGTGGTATCAATATAGGTAGTAGATGGGGTCACAGTTGGTGTAGTGTCAGGAATGGTGGTAGGGATAGAGCCAAACAAGATAACTCGTCCAGCTGGTGTCCCTACACTCTCCACTGACGAATCTGATGAAACTGAGATAACGGAAATAGCCATGACCTGCACAAGCAAAAGTTTATATAAATTTCTTTTATATCAACCATGCATGATGCAAGAAAAATGAATGAATGAATGGGTAAATGAATGCATAGATGAATGGATGAATGAATGGGCCATCAAATGCGGTATGACAAGATGAAGTGCAATATAATTATAGTAATATCAGTTATACTTGGTATTTACTTATATATTACATATACATATTACGTATACGTAAGATTACGTAAAGCATATATAATCACGTAGGATCACATACTGGTAATAGACCAGACCTAATTTATACTACCCGGTTCTCTATAACCTTGGCTCTTGATACCAATCTGTCACACCCCCAACTAGGGTCCCATCCGATTAAGCGTCCGGGGACGTGACGTTCATGAATATCTCAAGTACAAAGCAATAAAGAACGACCTCTAAGGGTACGTTTTAAAAATAAACACCGTTGCATAAGTTCAAAATATTAATAAGTTTACATTGATCAAATTTAAAAGGTTTAAGAGACAATATGCAGAAGCTTAAATGAGTTTAACAATGGTATTTAAGATAACATAGATAAAATCTGGAAAACTGGTTCGGGCAATTAGACTTCATATAGATCAAGCAACGACATCCAAGCTAAGCACCTGAGAAAAACATACTTAAAACGTCAACATAAAGTTGGTGAATTCATAGGTTTAGTTCAAATATTATCAATGTGGACCACAAGTTTATCAAAACGTATGCGACAGTTATAGGAGATACATCTTCACATAAAGAGACATTTACGTTGCACTAAGCTCATGACACCGAAGCTAATACTGGAAGATAGCATGTACACTGCTATATAAGGCTTGCCCTTCAGGTGTTTGACCAAAGACCACCTAACTAGTTTCGACATGACATATATCCGTTAGTTCTTGGCAAACTCAAACTAGTAAGTGCTTCTTACCCGGATAGGGATAATTAGTCCCAATAGATCTATTTATTCACTCGCGCTCACTAAACCAGCCAGTCGGTTAAAGGTAATTAACGATTCATGATTATTCAGGCAATAGTGGTCTAAACGCTACTTAGGCAACACGTAAACGGGGAATTTCTCACGTATAGTACTTGTGTCCAGTTTTAAAAACAAGCAATGTTTCTCACCCCAAGTTATAAAACAATTATTCAAAACAAGTAAAAGTGAGGCTATGAACTCACCTTGATTGGTGAATTAAAGAAGAATAGTCTAGAATAAAATCACTCGGTAACGAACGACGGTACACGAAAACAACATATGAAATGAATGTTTGATTTAATATCGGAGTAGTAAAGAATTACGGATAATGCATGAGTATTTACTAGTGTACTTTTGTTAATATATTTTTAAAAATTAACGTTTGTGATCGTATAATAGTTGAAATGTTTTCGAAAGTAAAACGAGTAATATTAATATATATATGGATAGAGATCCTCTAAAGTTCAAACGAACTTTACCTGTAAAGTTCTCTCACAACATAACAGTGAGGTCTATGGAGGGACCCGATTTACTTTATTAGTGTAAGGGAACTTTCGGCATGACTCGTTCGTGTTTATACGTTTTTTTAAAGTCGTAGACTTTATTTAAAAACCATTTTTCAAATCACTTCCAATCTATATTTCACAACTATGAACTATACATCATCAAATCCCTTTTATAACTAGTCAAAAAGATCCTTCGGGCCCTTATTGGGCTTTTAGGGCCAATAAGTCTAAATTCATGTTCCGTAACGTCTAACGCTCAAAATAAGTTAAACGTATAGCGTCTAAGTCGTGCAATATCAAATAAGCTATTTATGAACTTATTCAATAAGCTACACCATGGGCTTTACGCCTTGGTGTATTGTATTCATATTGGGCCTTGGCCCGTTAAGTCAAAAACGTAGATTTAGACTTATCCATTTAGTCCAATAAGCAACCTTTTTAATGAATAAATACTCGACCCGGTGGTAAGCTATCAACAAGCTCACAATAAGTCAAGACAAAGACCCATTAAGCCGACCGTGGGCCTTAAGTCACGGTTTGGGCTTGTGTGTTGGGCCGAAGCCTTATAAACTCATATGGGCCCATTTATTAAGCCCGTTAAGCCAATAAGCATCGAACAAGTTCTTGGTTCATCAATAAGCTACAATAAGCTCTCGATAAGCCCAAGTAAAATAAGCCAAACCACTTGAGCTCAAGGATAAAGCTTCGTGTGTTGTGCCCATCGGTGAATGACCGAGACAAAATGTCAAAAAAAGCTATATTCGCATATTTTGTTAAGAAGAAGACCGACTAAGATGTATTGTTTGTCCTTTCAAAAATAAGCTAGAAAAATAAGCCAACTAATATAAGCCGAACACAATAAGCTACAAATATCATTTCCTTTTGTTTCCTAGTTGGGCCGAAACCACATATAAGCCCATTAAGCTCAAATAAGCACTTAATGGCTTATTTATAAGCCGAACCAATAAATAAGCTAATAGTACGTATTTTTATTACATAAAAATAACCACGATCACAAAACTATTATTTTCTTGTCTTTCTTTTATTATTTTCGAGCAACATATATAACCTTTTAAGGTTTACGTAGTTTCAAAATCTTCATTAAAAAAACGAGTTGTACAACTAGTATGTATGCATTAAGATGATCTCAAAAGTACAAGTTTTAAAAAGATTAAAAGACTTATAAGAAAAAGTGATTAGGAGGATGGTTTATGACTAGAAACAACCCAAACGTTGTTTATAATTAACCCGAATACAATAAGTATTAACCACGAACAATATCTTCAAAGGTTTTTGATCAAGATTGAGAAAATTATGTGTGTGTTTAGGGTGGTTCGAACAAGAGAGCAAAGAAAGAAGAGAGAAAACTCAAAGTTTGTGTATGTGAAATAATGAGAAGAGAATGAGATGAGAATGGTATGTATAGACAAACGTTTTTGACACACAAAGTGTGTGAGTGGGTTATATGTGTCGGCTAGGAGACAAAGAAGCAAGAGGGGACCAATTTGATCTTCCAATGAGGTCTTAGTGTGTACAAGTACTAGTCACATGGTGGCAAATATGTTCCTTTGATTTCAAAATTCAAAATGGTATCCCAAGTGTGTGTGCTTGTGGTTTGGACGCATGCTAGCCAAGGAGGGGGGACCAATTTGGTCTCCATAATTCTAGGGAAGTAGTGGACACATTGATTTAATTTCCAAGGTTTTCATGCATAAACATATGTTATTAATTATATCCGAACACGCAACTAACAAAAATGGATAACGACTTCACGAAAATTACTAAAATTTTAAATATCGATTAAAAACGTAAAAACGCATCTACTGACGAAAGACTACGATGATTGGCAACCCGGTTTACTCCCGGTAACGATTCTTAGATAATAACGGGACAACTTCCCGGTTAAACGTAAAAGTTAAACGAAACTTTAAAAATTCAAATTATCAACCGGCAATGGCTAGAATATTGATCGGAAATTTACGGGGTGTCACACCAATCATCCCATACTTTACAAAACAAGTGGCGATATCTACCACTCTTTACAATACTTTACATCGTTGATTTATAAGACGTATCAACGAATAATCAATCCTTCATATAATTCCTTTGGTAATGCTTTTGCGAAACGATTATCTCCAAACTTTCCTTCTCTTTTTTGTCGCGATTTTTCTAATTTTTGCATTTTTTTTAACATATGCTAACTACGAAACTCGGTGTAATTTCACCATCTTCACGATCATAATAACTCCGGATAGTTCCTTCGGTAATTCTTTGTTCTTCGGATGTACCAATAATTGCGTTGGTAGCAAAAATACATGAGTTTTGACTACTTTATACATTCCCATTTGCAATGTGCAAATTTCTTCCTAACCGTACCAAAGATAGAAAATTGACACAAGACTCGGGAAATACATACTTTACACTTTAAGAAACTAGCAACTGATAAATGGACATAATCTAACAGGGTAGGCTAAGGTGTAAAGGTGTAACGAAACAAACAGTTGGTGTTATTCCTAAAGGATTGGCTCTACGGGTTTTTCTAGGGGTATCTTACTCTTATAATGAGAGTAAACAAAGGGTTTATACGGGGGTTAACTAACCAGTGTAGTTAGTTAATAAACAACATGTAAAGGCTTTTTGGGTGTAATCCTAAAAATTTACCAATTTAAACAAGTTATTCCATCTAAATCCATAGTACTCATTATTGTGGTCTCGAATAGATATACCAAGTCAAGTTTTAAAGTCTACACATCTACCGACACATCTTATAATTTTTAGTGGAATATGGGTAAACATTATGGAAACAGGATAAGGTTAAATCCTCATAATATCTAACAAGGGTTATTGTGTGTGGGTTATGTAGCAAGTAATTTCACAAAAGTATGCTTGAATTTTTTTTAAATTTGAGCATAATTTAGCATAATTTAATGTGAAAAATAAGACAAGTGAACATTCTAATTCCATCCCCCCACTTGAATTCTACAACGTCCTCGTTGTATAGATAAAACTTTAAAAACGGTAATTAAAAAGAATTAGAATGAGAAACTCCTCTAATATTTTTGCTTGGTAGATTCTCCATGTTGAGTTTATGAGCAAGATTTCGTGTTTAACAGTCGTCTTGAAGTTCAAGACTCTAACACTTCAAGATTTCCAGACCGTAGATCCTTTACCAATATTCGTCGATTTCTTTTCCAACGAGGTCCTGTGCAAAATATAGGAAAAACATGCAAAATCCTATCTCGGGTATCTACGGTTAATTTAAATAAGCTAAATAAAAATAGTACATGAAAACCAATACGACCCCGTACCATAAAAATGGAATACGCGTATTGAGAACCATTAAAGAATTAATCTAAATACAGGTCAGTCTGTTGAATACGCCGTATCATGTGCATGAATACGCCGTATTGACAGAACTTACAATAACTGTTTAAAAAGTGCAAATAAAATAAAAGGACCTGATCACATCCAGACATAGACATTCAATACGCCGTATGGTATGGAGCGGATACGCCGTATTGATGTCTGGAAAGACAGACTCGATAAAATTAAATAAAAATCTGGGTTATCTCCCGGGAAGCACTTTTGTTTACAACGAAGTCTTTAAGTTAGAGTTGTTCTTCCTTCTTCTTTATTCGTCCCTAGTTACCATCCATCCTTCGTCCATCATGCGAAAGATTTCTTGGTATGCTCGGCATGCCTCTTCACCAGTGCTTGCAAAATCGTCATATTCATTTTCTTTAACAACAATGTCTTCTCTTCATCCTCGAATGAATACTTAATCATAACAAATTTTCTAATATGGCAAACCGGCAGTTCTCGAGTTATATTATCACATAACTCACGTCTTTCATTCTCATCATGTTTATTCTCGTAGTCCCCTTCATTACGATCACCATTGATATCATCTAAGTTGTCCCAACTTCTCCAACCTTCATCATTTGATTCATCATCATCATTGATTAATCCTTAAATGATAGCTTTATTTCTTAGAGCTTCTTCTTTCAGTTTGCTATCCTTCAAGGCGTCATACCATTTATAATCCTGATAATGGATTGAGTTTCCATCTATGTACGCTCCATGCAATTTTCCTCCATTACAGTATCCATCATCTCTCCAATTGCATGTTGGCCATTCTGAACACCTAGTTTTATAATCGAAAGGCTTACAATAATGCTTGACTGGTTTCGGTTCTTCCCATGTTCCATTTTCCATCTAAGGTTCTCGTGCACCCATGGCACATCTTTATTCCACTCATATATCCAGCTATCCTTGTAACCATCATAAGTTTTAAACCCCTCAATGTCTTTGGTAAGGAGGTCCGGGTCTATCTTGAGTAGGTAATTGAACTCTTTGAATTTTTCGCACAACGGTGTTTCATAATCGAACAAGTTTGTTTCAATCCTAAAAATTTCACCGATTTCTTATTCATCATCATGATCAGTTTCCTCAAGATCGAAAGGTTCTTCAGTGGTTGGCCCAATTTCGTCACTTCTTAATTTCTAGTAGTCCCACAAAGCTCCTTTAGTGAATATATCCATTGTCTTATAGTATACAAGCTTCGAGGCCAACCAGTTTTCAAACTTTTGATTATTGGGGTCCCACTTTATTATGGGGGAGTTAATTCTGCCAGTGCGAGAAGGCGGGTGGTATTTTCCAAAAAATTTAGCAGTTAAATCGAACCAACTAGTAATCGATCTTTTAATTCCATCAAACCATCTCCATGCATCCCCAGCCAATGAGATTGGGAAAACAACAACTCTAAGTTTATCCTGATTTACATTGGGTAAATCAATTGGGTCAACAACTTTGAAGAAGTATTCGATATGTTCGACCGTGTTTTCCCCATTAGTTCCACTAAAGGCATTCATGTGCAAATCATAGCTCATAAGCGTTCTTTCCATTAACCATGATGCTTGTAATCCCTGAATAGTAATCTGCTTGCCCATTAGTAGTGAGCTTCTTCATAGTTGATTTCGTTTCCTTGTCAGCCATCTCTTTCTTCAATCAACTAGCTCTGATAAGTATGATCTGCAACACAAGTAAAAATATCAGCAGGATTTGCTCTAAAGAAAGATAGGAAATTAAGCACGGAAATCAAATATGAAAATTAAGGCTTCTGTTACTGTATCAGATGGTCAATACGCCGTATTCAATGGAACTGAATACACCGTATTAATCTTTTGAATCAATACGATGTATTGGATAAGAAAGTTGGATACACCATATCCAATAGAAGTGGATATGCCGTATCGGGTTATCGACCAGAACAGTGTATTATGAAAACAATTAAATACACAAACAATTAAACACACGAATATACAAACAAATATACAAAATATACAGAATTATACATTAATTCTAAGGGTTAGATCTAATCTAATGCTAAAAACCAAAATATCAAATAAAAATCAAGATTAATTCTCACTCCCCGGCAGCAGCGCCAAAAACTTGATGTATTGTTGTGTGGTGTTAAATTATGATTCAAGTTTTAAATTTATATTTTGCCGACTTAACCAAAAACAAAACTTTAACGGGCAGTATACCCGGTCGATGGGAGTTTCGTGGTAAGTAGGGTGTCAAACACTTGGAGTGAAGTTAAATCTTTTAATTTGTTATTACTTTGGTTTTTCTAATCTAAGTTAGTCTAATCTATGCTAAACCTATGCTAAAACTATGTCTAATGGATAAGGGATTTTTTTAGTCTGAGAGACTGGCACGGGTTTGGTGGCGACTAAAACCAATTCAAGACACTAAAACACACACAAGAAAATTAACAGAAGATAAAAGAGAGGTCTGGCTAAATATAAAAAAACTGTATTAACCATTATTAATCCAATCAGAACGTTGGTCTGTTTATTAGTGTAATGATTACTTATCTCGAGGCAGCATATCATTCTTAAGACTTAGGCGTTACTTCTTCCTAATACCTAGACACGTAGAATTCTATCATAATTAAACACATCCGCATAAAGCATCCTTATTTGCTGATTATAATCTATCTTAGGGATTAAAGCAATGGTGATCTTGTTAAACCCTAGCTCATAGAGACTTTACCCACTTACTGCTTAATGGCAATTCATACACTAGTAGTCCACTAACTAAGTCTTTACCAATTAATTAAGAACATACTCGTTAACACCAAGGTCATCTTATGGCTCAACTAAGCTCTACAAATTAAGGCAAAGTAAGTCGTTAAATGTGAATCATATTTGGTCTAGGATTATAAATCATCCTATTGGTCTAGATGTATAAATCAATATATGGAGAACTATCTCGGCATCTAGATTACTTGGTCCGTATCACTAGATCCAGTTTAATGATAAGTCGCATACAAAAGCACGTAAACAAGTATGATGATAAACATAAACAATCAGTCAACGATAAATTAAGAAGTCGAGATAAACAAACCAAACATTAAGATCTTTATAATAACGGCTAATACCCGAAGGTATTAGCCTTCAAACGTCATAATTAATACAAGAGTAATGATTTAGCCAAGGTAAACTAACCGAGTTAACGAATGATACCAAAAACTGAACGATTACAAGAGTACAAGAAATTACACGTTGTCTCCTATGGAATTGATTACGTTGCTTGACCTCTTCTGCTCTTTTTCTCCTCTGAAAATCGACTTTTGTGGTTTAGGTATCGAGAATATGATTTTAGCACATTCATAATTATTATGATGTTTTCTATTTATATGGTCTAGAAAAAGGTCGATACGGCGTATCCAAAGTCTTGGATACGGTGTATTGGGGATTTCTTGGAGTAGGGACCACGTTTGATATCTTCCAGAATATTTTATTTCCAAATAGCTTGAATACGGCGTATTGGTCTTCCTGGATACGGCGTATTGGATCTTGTTTCTTCGTGGTCTTTGGCGAGTACAGGCACAGATACGCCGTATCTTCCTTGATGGATATGGCGTATCGGTTGTCAGAATCACTTTTCTTCATATTTCTTTGTTTAAGCTTTAGAATGCGTGCCTTTTTGCTAACTTTTACCAAGTACTCCATAATTACTGCAATTCTCAAATAAAAACGATTAAGTAATAATTCTTTGCAATAATTATTCAAAATAAGTTAATTACATGGGATAAATGATGCTATAAAAGTAACGTTATTTGATGTCATCAACATAATTTAACAGAATCATATAAATATAAATTAATTCTTTCCATCATAACCCTGAATTTATTAGGATGCGACCCATTTATACATTAATCATCATTATATATTATTTTTTGTTTACTTTGTAATAACTAATGTTCAACATCATATACGCGAATTATATAACAAAATATCAGAGGGCTACAATTTTGCAGAATGAACTTTCAGTTGAGGAAGACTCCTTCTATGACTTTTTGGTATTAATAAATTTATGGGTTTGAAACTTTTTACACTTCTTCATAGATTCTTGTTTTGTTTTTAGTTGTTCTTTTCTCTATTTGTAATTATGATCCTTTGTTTCTTTTTGGCATCTTCTTAGTGGCCTTCTTAATAAATTTGACCTTTCAAAAAAGAAGTTCTTCACCTTTTTGAAGTTTTTTTCTTATAATTTAGACACATCAATGTTTTGGGGCTTTTTAATTAAATCTCCAAAAAATAGGAGTTGAAAATCCAATCAACCATTAAGAATGCTCGATTACAAAATCGAGCCCTCTCATTGGTTAATCAAATACCTTGATTTCACTAAAATTGAGTTTTTATAGTATATAAAAGATGTGTGAGGTTTCAAGGGCATCAACTGTGATAAACCTATAGAAAAGTTTATACATTTAAAACTCTATCAACTTATAAACCTTTTCAAATTTTAAACCTATTTCACCATGGATAAATATATTCATAAACCTTTTCATATCATAAAAGACACCCACCTTTTTCAAAATACTTAAACTTTAGACATCTTCAAAATCCTACACCTATTCATGTCATATAGGCTTCAAAACATACATCCACTATGGTTTATACATTTTTAAAACTCTTCATCTTTTTATAAACATTTTCACAAACCATCATAGTAAATGCTCTAAGTCCAACTTCTTTTGGGTGCAAATAATCCTTAAATGGTCTCATCAACCTCGAAAGAGGATGTTTTAGTTGATTTGAGTTAGTGTGAAGAAGTGTTCAAACCCATAAATTAGTCGGCTAAAAAATTCTAAACCATGATCACTCAAGAAGATATTGTAAAAACTTCATAAATCACTATTCATAGTACTATCAAAATTTATTAATTGATAGATATACTAATAATTATTGAATTATATATTAATTAGTATTTATTAGTATAAAAATGAAATACTACCCTTTAAACTTCCACTTAATTTATATATAATCTACATAAAAGTTTATACATTTAAAACTCTATCAACTTATAAACCTTTTCAAAATTTAAACCTATTTCACCATGAATAAATATATTCATAAACCTTTTCATATCATAAAACACACCTTATAATCATTTTATACTTCTAAAACTCTATCAACTTATAAACCTTTTCACATCCGACTAGTTTTAGTCATTCTTATAATCAGATATACAATAATTGCACCCGTATTATAGATAAATGGTTACAATTATAATACATCTTATGCCCTATAAGAGATGTTTATCTTACTATATATGTTTGACTAAAAAAATCAAGCTTTTATGTATAGATACAAGTATGCCTACCCGCGCTCTGCTGTAGGACGGTCATTGTGCATCGATGTGAGTTATGTGTGTGTATTGCCTTTGTTTTGACCGCAAATGTAGTCAACGTGGAGGAGGAAACTACTAGTTATGATCATAATCATTAAAAAAACAAATAAAAGGCAATAAGCTTAAGATGTCATGGGATGCAATACACACAGCAATTACAAACCACATTCATACAAAGACATACATACTTTAGCAAATTAAAAGAAACACTAACTAAATCTCAAACATTAAACACTGTTATATCATTACAGTTACATTAGCATCATTTGATCAAAGAAGCTGTTGTTTCCATTTTAGCTTGTTCATGGTAACAAAGTGTGATTTGCATCTTCACCTTGCTTTTCTTTTTTTAACAGGTGGCTTTGGATCCTTTGTAATTAGATAATGCAAAGAGAGTAATACTAGAGAAGGAACAAAAAAAAAAAGAAATCAGGTTGTTAAAGGAGTGATAGACCTTATTCAATAATTTGCGTACATGGTTATTTGTATTTGTGTGTTTGGGGCATTTTGGAATTGAGCATATGAACATGTTTATTGTGTAGTTGGAGACAAATCTAATTTTAGTGTCTGTTTTATGTTGACATGTGGTGTTGAGTAGCATGTTGGCAATACGTGGTGTTGTTTATTGTTTTTATAGATCATTATGATTTTGAGTTTTACTTGTGTTTTTGTTTATTTAAGTAGCGGTCATTGCATAAGGGGTGTATCTGTGTTTAGGAAAAAAGGAACAAAATGGAATGGTTACCAAAGTGTGCAGAGTTAGAGATGGCTGTTGGTGCACGTAACTGGTTGGATATGATAACTGTGTATTGTCGAGAGTTTGAGTCTGAGCACCGGGACTTTGCTCTTCAAATGAATAGGTTAGTGAATAGCTTTTGTTCGGGAGCTTGAGAGTGTTACAGGTGAGACCGTGCCGGCAAAGACTGCAGTGTTTTTTAAGGAGATGATGGAAAAGGATGGTAGTAGGGAGTGGCAGTTATGTGATTTAGGAAAGGAAGCCAGAGAAAGGGCTCTTGAAATTGAGTCGTTTCTTCAAAAGTTGATGCGTGATGAATCTTCTTAGAAGTGGTAATGGCGTTTGTTATATGTAGCTTCTGTGTCGTGTGTCCATCGTGCAATGTGTGTCTTGTTTGTTGAATAAGTGTGATGATGTTTGTGTCTAAGTCTGTTGTAGTTTGTTTTATGTAAGTGATCTTGTATTCTAAAAAATAATTTGTAATCGGTGTCTGTATTATGTTAAGCTAAGTAATAAAATATGAAGATTGTGTTTCTATGCTTAATTGTGATAAAGATATATTTGTTTGTTTATCGTTTCTATATGCTGGATACTGTGGTAAAGGAAACGAAGGAAAAAATTATATTTTTGTGCTTAATGTATTAGTAAGATACCTATCAAGGTCAAAATAAACTGTTTACAAAAAAGTTTTTGGATTTTAAGAAATTAATAATTATCTATTTTCAATTCTGAATCAAAATCATGGTTATAATTATTTCAGTTTTGGTATAACCTATTATGAGGTTGTCAATCATCTATTTCTAGAGATCACCATGTTTCAGCGAGAGCATTTGTTATTCTTATGAACGTAGCTTATTATAAAATACGTGGTCATTTAAACAAAACAGGTAAGATTAGCAAATGGCATAAAATCAAGCAAGAATAACTTACGGGTATCTTGCATCTCCAGCTTTCCTAGCATATAAAACCTGCTGACGTGTCCTCCTCATATCAGAAACCATTTGTAACGGGGTTGCCCTCCTAACCAAAGCAACAACACCAGATGTCTTCTCCCAACTATTGGTTAATCAATTGTTGGCAAACACCTGGACGATTCAAATTTGTCAGACGTAAGCGTAAAACACTAACTACTGAATTATGAAAATCACCTATTTTCAATTCTGAATCAAAACCACGATTATAATTATTTCAGTTTTGGTATAATCTATTATGAGGTTGTCAACCATCTATTTCTGGAGATCACCATGTTTCAGCGATAACATTTGTTAATCTTATGAACGTAGCTCATTATAAAGTACGTGGTCATTTAAACGAAACAGGTAAGATTAGCAAAGGGCATAAAATGAAGCAAGAATAACTTACGGGTATCTTGCACCTCCAGCTTTCCCAACATATGAAACCTCCTGACGTGTCCCCTTCATATCAAAAACCATTTGCAACGGAGTTTCCCTCCTTACCAAAGCCACAACACTAGACCGTCTTCTCTCAGCTTTCGTATCCGACCGCGTTACAAACATGACTTGGCCTTAGTTGATCAACTGTTGGCAAACACCTGGGCAAATCATATGTATCAGACATAAGCGTAAAACACTAACTACTGAACTATGAAAATATGTTGGCAATTTACCTCTGGTACGAACATGTTTCCTTGTAGCTGTTGGTGAATGGTGTCCTGGTGATACTACTAACAAAAAAACATGGCGTTAGTAGTTGGTGGTTTGTTTTGTGAGTGTTCTGATATGTTGGGGATTCACAGCTAGAGGATCTTTATAACGGAAAGGTATACTAAAAAACGTGAAACTGAGAAATGAGTGAAAAAATTGTAAGCATTGGTTGTTACCTTTGTTTTCTTGTTTCGCAGTGAATTCCTCTTTTCCTTTTTCAGCTGTGTGTGGCTTTTCCATGATCTGTGTGGTTGTAGCAAAGATGGTATGTATAACGATAAGATACCTTTTGCGTTCTGATGGTTTTATAAACAAACTCAGACGAGCAACATCGGAAGTATTATCCGATGCCCGCCATGGATGCGACCATATGGCCACCTTGCCAAGATACGGGTATAAAATAACTGCCAAATTTCATCATTGCCTGGTTTCATTAGAGTTCACGACAATTTTGCTTGAACTATACTGCACGTGCTAAAAAAAGATCATATTTTCTTCTTAACACCTCAAGCAGCCTTGCAAAATAAAAAAGAGTTGAATTTAGCAACAAAAATCAAATACCTGTAAAGTAGAATCTGAAAAAAATAGATTACATCAGCTTATAAACAGAAGCGTCATTATCTACCATTCAACCCATGCCAAGTTACCATGCTTATGTCAGTGATTCAATGTCAGGTTCTTATATATAAGCTTATTATATCACAATAAGCTTATATAAGAAAAAAAATTACAAATAAGAAAAAAAAAGTTTGAAAATAAGAGACAAAAATGGAGGCTATGAAATATTAAGCGTGAAACCAAACAAACCATAAACCAAAAGCTTTAATAAAGAAAAATAGAGTAATACTAACCTCGATGTGGCTAATTCTCATTCCGACACCATCAGAATTACACCTAAAATGTATTCTGGGAGCAACCATCCTTAATGTATATAATAATTGTGCCTTCCTTTCTTTTGTGACCCGGTCATTTTTCTTCCTCTACCATCTCGCTCCGTTCTTCATTCTCATTAATTTCTCACTGAGATTGCCACTTAATTTCCCACTTAATATGAAAGTTTATTGCATGAATGCCACCTGTGGAACCAAAGCGCGCCATTGGTGTGACCATATGGTCACCCCGCCAAATGAAGGTTTAACTACAGTTACCAAGAACAAAATAAGCAGCTCTGACCAGCAACGTACCTCGTTTTCTTTTTCAGCTGTGTCTGGCTTTTCCATGACCCGTGTGGTAGTAGCAAATCCGGTATGTATAACGATAACATGCCCTTCGTGTTCTGATGGTTTTATAAACAGGCTCAGACCAGCAACATCAGAAGTGATATCTGATGCCCGCCATGGCTGCGACCATATGGCCGCCTCGCCAAGATACGCATATAAAATAGATGACAAATCTCATCATTACCTGGATTCATTAGAGGTCGGGGCAGTTTTGCCTGAACTATACTGCACGTGATAACCAAATATCACTTTTTATCGTTATCTACTATTAACCAATAGCTTTAATAAAGAAAAATAGGGTGATACCAGGGCCGGTCCTGAGTATACGGATGCCCCGGGCGAGATGATAAAATAATGCCCCTACTAAATGTTACTAGACGATTATCTTCACATAACAACGACAATGTATAGTTTTTAACGAAACCTGATCGGGGCAGTTTTGCCTGAACTATACTGCACGTGATAACCAAATATCACTTTTTATCGTTATCTAATATTAACCAATAGCTTTAATAAAGAAAAATAGAGTGATACCAGGGTCGGTCCTGAGTTTACGGATGCCCCGGACGAGATGATAAAATAATGCCCCTACTAAATGTTACTAGACGATTATCTTCACATAACAACGACAATGTACAGTTTTTAACGAAACCTGATCGCATAAGTATTTGTGTGTGTGCTTTTGGTTGTAAAACAATATTTTTGTGAAGGTGGTGTAAAACGGGGGAGGATTCTCTCAAGTTCTTGTAACTTGATTGATCAAGTTGGACAAATATTGACCTTTGGATTAAATCCAATGGTTAAGATTAAAAGAGAAGTTGGTTATTATCATTTGATTTGGGTCATTTGATCAAATCTAATGGCTGAAAATTGTCTAACTTGATCAATCAAGTTACAAGTAACTTGAGAGGATCCTCTCCCAGCATCACGGATGCTAACGCCATGCAATTTCTTCCTAGTTTGCTTTGAGTAAATATTACCTTAATATGTAATGGCTGCTGAGGTTAATAAGTTAGTACATGTTTTGTTGTATTACTGCTTATATGATATGTTATTAAGTTATTTATTTTTTAATTTAGTTAGAAATAATTATGGATTTTCTTAGGAAAGTATTGTAAGCCGACTAGGGCTCCTTGGTGTATAAAAGGAGGTCCTAGGGCATAGAGTTTGATATTTTATTATTAGACGTATAATTCATAGCTTCAAGGTCTTTGTAACCCTAATACTTTGAGAGTATTCGTATTATTATCATTAATAATATTGGAGCTTATTTGTTGAATTGTATGTTCATTAAATATTGTTTTGATTGCTAATCCTTCTTAATATTAAAGATTGGATTTCGCATAATCTTTAATATATTCAAACAAAGTTTATACTATAGTTGTGTTAGATTTATCTAATATAACTAAACCTTAAATAAGCTTAAGGAATTCAATCTATTAAAGTCTGGATCAACAAGTGGTATCCAGAGCTTGTTGCGAAGTGTGAATAAGAAGAACCTGTTTTTGCTAAAAGATATAGATCAAGATTCTGCACACGTGGTGGCTGCATCCAAAGTTCCCATGCTCAAACCTGGTGAGTATGAGATATGGAGGATGAGGATTAAATAATATATCCAGATGATAGACTATGCACTGTAGGAAGTTATAGAGAATGGTGCACCCTTGCCAAAAACAAAAATTATGAAAGGAGTTATGACAGAGATGCCTATTACAACTGCTGAAGAAAAGGCTCAGAGAAGATTAGAGGTGAAAGCTAGAAGTACTTTAATGATGGGCATTCCCAATGAACATCAGTTAAAGTTTAACTCTATAAAGGATGCTAAGAAGTTGCTGGAAGCTGTTGAAAAGAGATTTGGTGGGAATGCAGCTACAAGAAAGACTCAAAGGAATATCTTAAAGCAACAATATGAAAACTTCACTGCTCCAAGCTCAGAGATGTCTTATTAAATATGATAGGCTTCAAAAGCTTGTGAGTCAGTTGGAGCTTTTGGATGAAAAGCTTTCACAAGAAGATGTTAATCAAAAGTTATTAAGAAGTTTGTCACCTGAGTGGAACACACATGTTGTTGTGTGGAGGAATAAAGCTGATTTGGATACAATGAGCATGGATGATCTCTACAACAACCTCAAGGTGTATGAACCAGAAGTTAAAAGGATGTCTAGCTCAAGTTCAAGCACACAGAACATGGCTTTTGTGTCCTCTTCAAATAACAACACTAGAAGCACTAATGAAGCAGTTAAATATGTCATGAAGTTTCTACTGCTAGCACTCAAGTTAATGCTACTAACTTTACAAATATTGATAACTTGAGTGATGTTGTTATTTGTGCATTCTTTGCTAGTCAACCAAATAGTCCTCAACTTGTACATGAGGACTTGCAACAAATCCATCCAGATGACATGGAAGAGATGGATTTGAGATGGCAAATGGCCATGTTGACTATGAGGGCAAAAAGGTTTTTGAAGATTAGGAGAAGGAAGCGAACTGTTAATGGCAATAGACTATTGTTTTGATAGTCAAAGTTGGAGTGCTAAAATTGGCCACAAGAGGGGACATTTTGCTAGGGAGTGCAAAGCTCTAAGAAATCAAGACAACAAGAACAAAGAAAGCTCAAGAAGGAGTGTGCCTGTGGAAATATCTACTTCCACAGCTTGGTATCATGTGATGGTCTTGGTGGATATGACTAGAGTGATCAGGCAAAGGAAGGGCCTAATTATGCACTCATGGCTTTTTCATCTCAAATCCTGTCTTTAGAGGTTCCAATGATTCTATTTTTTTTATTCAAAAATATTGTTTTGGAAACTGTTGAAACTTCTTAAATCTAAAAATGATCAACTTTTAAAGATTTAAAGAAAATTTGAGTTAATGGTTCTAGGTTATAAGCAGGTTTAGGGTCAATGGAAGAAAACTTGAAGTTTCTAAAGCAAGTAAGTTCTATTTATTACAAGATTTTAAGGCTTAAATTTGAAATTCATATAGGAGAAAATAACTATTAAAGAGCTTAGAAGAAGCTTGAATTAGTTCAAAATGAAAAAGATGGTCTTCAACCTTAATGTAGAAAAATTTTAACATGCACTAAAAGTTTTTAACAGGCTCATAGAGTGTTAGATAGTTTGACAGTTGCAGAAAGGTTTAGCTATGAAAAATTATAATGCAGTTTCACCTCCGACACAGGAAATTTCATGCCCTCCATACACTGTCTTGTTTTTACTGGTTTAGATGGGTTTGTTAATGAGCCTGTAGTTGAGAACTGTAAAGCTATATCTAGTAAGAAGAGCCTAAGGTAGTTAGGAAGTATGATGATGCCCTAAGTATTGAAGAATGGGTGTCAGATGATGAGGAAAAGGATGTGTCTCAGCCTAAAACTGAAAAGAAAACTGTTAGGCCTAGTTTTGTTAAGAAAGAGTTTGTCAAATCTAAACATCAAGAAAAAACTGCTAGGAAAACTGTTAAACAAGTTGAGAAATATAGGCAAGACACTCACAGTCAAGAGGGCAATCAAAGAAATTGGAACAATATGATGTCTCAAAAACTTGGAAGCAATTTTAAGATGTTTAATAAGGCCTGTTATGTGTGTGGAAGCTTTGATCATTTGCAGGTTGATTTCAATTACCATCAAAAATAGTTTCAAAATCAAAGGATGGTAAAACCTGTTTGGACCCAATGTTTCAAAAATCGCGAGTCGCTAGTCGGGCGGTCGACCACCTTGTAGCCTGTAATCGGTCTAGACGTGATTAATCGGTTTTGCAAATTTTATATATAAATTTTAAAGTTACTTGTGTGAGATGGATATAACACTTTAAATACACTAAAATTAAAAGAGTTCAAAGTCATATTGTACAAAACATAGAGCATCACAAACACTTAGAGGTTGCACCTAACTTGCCACAAATTTTGCTTCATCTAAAAGTAATATATAAAGCATTACAAACAGATTACAAACATGCAATTTACTTTTTATGACTGAGGGGAAACTATAGGCTTCTTAAAAAGATTGAGTGGAAGAAGTCCTAAAGATGGTAACATTTGAACATGTTAGGATGAAACTAATAAGCATGAGCGTAAAGGATAGATCAGTTGTGACTTGTGAGAGTGAAGGCTTATCTTTAGTGTGTGGTGTAAATCAGTGAATGACTAAATGAGAATAGAGGCGTAAAAATGGATAGAAAACCTAATTTTAGGTAAAAAAATTATTTGACTTTTGTTGACCGATTAGGCCGTTTAGGCCGATTTGACCGACTTGTTGCCGACTTTGACCAAACTGATTTTTCACCCGATTTGCCTTATTTTCCAAGGTGTATGGCCGAGTAGCTTGGAATCGCCGATTACAAGGCCGCCTAGGCCGATTTTTGCAACATTGTTTGGAACAATGCTCAAAGGGTGAATCATCAAAACTTTGCTAAAAAGACTCACCCCTGTGCTAAAAAGAACATGGTTCCAAAAGTAGTACTAATGAAGTCTGGCTTAGTATCCCATTATACTGCTAGACAAATTTTTCTAAAATTGCGTATTGGTTAATACTTGCTAGACAAGTTAATATTGTCACTAAAAAAACAACAGTGTATGCTGATAGACAATGTCATATCTTTCTAAACAACACATTCAACTGTTAAGAGGCCCATTCATAAGAACACAACATTCAAAAACAGTACTATTAATCAAAGGGTTAATACTGTTAAGGATAAAAATTTTAATACTGCTAGGCCAAAAGCAGTAGTTAATGCGTTAAAGGAAATAATTTTAATGTTGTAAGCCTAGCTTGTTTGGGTTTCGAAAACCAAAGCATAACGTTTTAGACTTGTTTCTAAATCACAACAGTGCTCAATCACCCTAAAAAGTTTGACTTTATATTGATGCACAGGCTAGATCCTAGTCAGTGATGGCTTTGGGTCCCAAAAGGAAAATATAATTTTCGTATTAATGTGCAGGGCAATCCACAAATGGATTTACAGGATCAAGAAGTGATTGATAGTGGATGTTCAAGGCCCATGAAAGGGAACATGTCCTATTTTACAGATTATGAAGAGATAGATGGAGGATATGTTGCTTTTAGAGGGAACCCCAAAGGTGGGAAAATCACAGGAAAAAGGTATCATTAAAACTGGTAATCTAGATTTTGAAAATGTGTATTTTGTGAGAGAGTTAAAGTTTAATCTCTTTAGTGTCTCACAAATGTGTGATAAAAAATAGTGTTCTTTTTAATGACACTGAATGTATAGTTTTATCTCCAAACTTTAAGTTACTTGATGAAAGTTAAGTTTTACTTGGAGTTCCTAGAAAGAACAATATGTATAGTGTTGATTTAAAGAACATAGTTCCTAAAGGAGGTTTAACTTTTATTTTTGTAAAAGCCACATCTGATGAATCTAAACTTTGGCATAGAAGGCTAGGTCACTTAAATTTTAAAACCATGAATAAATTAGTTAAGGGAAATCTTGTAAGAGGTTTACCTTGCAAACTTTTTGAAAATGATCAAACCTGTGTTGCTTGTCAAAAGAGAAATTAGAACAGAGCCTCTTGTAAGTCCACAACAGAGAACTCAATCAGTCTTCCTTTACATTTGTTGCATATGGACTTGTTTGGTCCAACATTTGTAAAAAGCCTTAAGAAGAAAATGTATTGCCTAGTTGTCATAGATGATTATATTAGGTTTACACGGGTTTTCTGTTGATCCCAATGAATAGATCTTTAACTCCTTAGCTTGATGTAAGGTTTAGTATCCTTGAATAAATCCAAAAATACTAAGAATGAAACTTTGAGTGAATGATATAAACTATGCGGAATCTAGTTTATACCACTAAGAAGTATATTTAATGAAACAGTAAAGTATGTTTGACACACAGAAAGATATAACCAACAAAAAAAGCTTCAATATATTATTACAATCACTCAAATGAAGTGATAGGGTTTACAACCTTGAAGCTATGAATTCTATGGAAAACTGATATCTAAAACCATACCTAGGATCTCCTTTTATACATAAAGGAGTCCTTTACAAGATAACTACAAATCTTTTTAAACTTCTATAAGATATCAACATATCTTCTAAATATATAATCTTGTACATATCTTCCTATCTTTATAAAATATATACTTTGAACTAATCCATGCATATCCCTTTACACGTCTTTATCTTCATGCAGTCTTTAGTCTTTAGCAGTATTAACTTCTTCTCAGCAGTATTAAGTTAATACTGGCAGTACTAACTTTTGCTCTAGCAGTACTAACCAGTTAGTACTGGTAGTTATAATCTGTGCAATACAAACTCTTTAAGCTTGGCAGTACTAAGTTGAGCTAGCAGTATAAACTTCATAAAAAACCTTAATTCCCAACAATCCTCCCCTAAACTTGTTATTTACCTCCAAATCATCAAGTTTCTTGAATTAACTTGTCAGAGAGGATTCTTCTAAACATTCTTCTACTTTTGAAGTTGTAATCTTATAAATCTAAGAAGTTCAAATGGCATTTCACTTTCATAATCAATCTTAGGTTTTCTATTTAACATCTTTGACAGCATTTCTTGAATAAGTGGATACTTCTTTTCTACCATCATGTGAATGGAAATTCCATTGTCCATTAACAAAATATGAATTCCACATGAATCAATTAGTCTCCAGCTTATCAAATTGTATCCATGTTGATTTCTTTAGACTTCATCTTCTTCATCCTGCTCAAATAAGGTCTTCAAATCTCCCCACAGCATCAAGTCATATCCTTCTGGACTTGTTGTTACATACCTTTGTTTTACCAGTCTGTATAGATTAATCACATCCTGTCTGTCAAAATCATCAATTATCTCACTGAAAATCTTGTAATTCTTGGAACTTCTATCTGCCTTGATGATTTGATAATACATAAATTTTTTTGTCAAGATATGTGTCTTCTAATAAACTATTAGATACTTAGTAGACAAAGACTCAACATCCATAGAAAATTCTTCTTCTGGAACTATATCCAAATAAGCTTTAAGTTCTTCCTTCTCTGTATCATCTTCCATCTTTTTCCTTTTTACACCTTTTTCACTTTTCTTTTCACTTGCTCTTTTCCTGGCAAGTATTTTCTTTCTACTTCCTCCAGATGGCTTACTACTGTCATCATTTTTTTGTAGCTTTTCTTCTTCAGCAGGTTACTTTTGAAGATCAAATCCAGGTCTCTTCATCACTTCCTTTTCAATTTTATAATCCTTAGGTACAATAGCTTGATTTTGATCCCATACTCTTTCAAAGATAGGTCTAATATCTTCATAGCTCATTCCTTTGAAATGACTCTGCTTATATCCTCCTTGATTCTTCAAATACATACACATGTTCTTCTTTACTTCAGCTTTAGAGAAAGATCTATTTTTTTGTGCATGATATCTGAGCACAGCAGGATCACTCCAATCAATATCATGAGCTTGAGTAGTTTCAGCCACAACTTCTTCCCTTTTATCCAACTCCTTTTGCAATTCCAAGGCTTGTGCTAGATCATACTTCTCTTGTTCTTGCCTTGCTATATCAATCTCTTCTTGTAATTGTTTAGCTATTTCTGCATCCCTGGCAATCCTTTGTCTTTCTTCTTCATTAATCTGTTCTTGCAGTCTAATAGCTTCTTCATGCCCAAGTCTTTCTTGTTCAAGTTGCTTCTTTGTCTTCTTCTGAACAGATTCATCATCTTTCATGATAGCTTTTCCTTTATCTTTTCTCTTTTCTGCACTCCTTCTGATATAAACTTGTCTTTCAGGAATGGCAGTACTAACTACAGGAATTGCACTAGCAGTACTAACTGGTACCTCAGCAGTACTAATTTCTTTTTCACCCTTTTCACCACTACCAGGATCTTCCACTAGTTCAGTAGGCTCTTCTTGTTCTAACAGTATCTCAGTATCAGCACTAGTCCTCCCCTGAGTCTCAGCATCCTCTTGAATCCATGAAGTTCCTTCATCTTGTACCAATGAAATAGAAGGGTTTTGATCAATCTCTGCAATTATCCTCCCTTGTTTGGAAGGATCCTCTAAAACTTCCTCATCATCAGAGACAACTATCTTTGTTCTTCTTCTAGATTTGCTTGCCTTGACCTTGTGCTCTAACTTCTTGACCCTCAGAATGAGCTTAGTGTAAGCAGCACCATATGTCAATTTTGTCTGCTTTAAGTCATTTTACAAATTCTCCACCTTCTTAGATAATGTTGTACAAAGAACCGTCAATTCATTGAGTGTCAAACTGCCCTCATCACTACCAAGTGATTGAACCCTTAGTTGAGATGAATCATAGGGCATAGTAGTAGGTTCTTCTGTATCATGGATAGTTTGCATGAATGGTGGTGTAGGTGGTTGTTGAGATGTGGAGGGATGTGTTTGGGGTGATAAGGATGGTGAAGATGTTATTCTTGAAGGAGATGACTCAGGTGCAGTAAGCATAGTAGGAAATAGTGGAATGTTTACCCCAATATAACCCTTGGAAACCCTTCTCATGTTTCTGAATAGTTTTTTTGTGAGGGTAGGAGCAACATAAGTTCTTTTGTGAGGAAGAAGGTGTCTTTTGCTCTTGTTCCAAAAGATTTGAATAAATCTAGGATACATCAAGAATTTTGACCTACTATCCAAGTTTTCCAGCATACCTTTAAAAATCATCTTAGAAAAGTTAAAAGTCCTATTTGTTGCCAAGCAAATGATAGCAGTAGCTATGTTGCTACTAAACTGTTCCCAAATAGTCTTTTTAGGACTTAAGCAATGAAGAATAGTATGTATTAAGAATCTCCATTGAGGTGAAAAGTGACCCTTTTGGAAGGTCAACTTGTCAGAATCAGAGGCATACCCCATAAGAGCAAGTTGCTTAAAAATTTCAGCATTAGGTAAAGTGGGAAATAACATACTGAATATCTTAGCTTGATATTCCTCTTAAATGAGTGCTTTTCATAATAGTCTTGACTCTTCCATCAATGGTAGCAGTTATCTACATTTCTTCATTCTCTAAGGTGCTTGCAGAGGCAGTTTCCTAAAACTATTGAATGAGTGAAGTATAGATAGTAGGATTTTCTGTAAGGGCATACTTGATATAACTTAGATTGAGAAAATCATTATCTAATGAAAATCTTCACTTCCCTCTGATTTGTTCAAGAAACCGACCATGTTATGGGTATCATAGAATTCCAAATGAGTCATTAGTGAGTGAGTTGAGATAAGGGTTCTGGGTTTATGTTTGTTGATGAGAATATAAGAGTTGGTAAAGTTTAATTCTGAAATTTTTATGGAGAGCGCCTGAGGGGTTTTGATTATTGACCGACTAATAAGATTGAATCTTTATAAGGAAGAAATACTGTATAGTATGAAAGAAATTTCAAGTATTTTCCAAATCATAGAACCTCCATAAATATCAAGTTTGTTGGCGAAATAACTCAACGCTATTAATTAGATTAATTAAAAACTATGTTATGCATCAAACAGTACTAACGGTTACCCAACAGTACTAATTTTAGCCTAACAGTACTAACTTTAAGCCTAGCCATATTAACTTCACCCAGCAGCATTAAAATATACCTAGTAGTACTAACTTAATACTGGCAATATTAAGTTTAGGGCTAGCAATATAAGCTTCAATGCTGTTCCAACAAGCATTTCCATCATAGATTTAGATTCTCACAAGCTCTCTTTCTATTTTTCATCTCATAATATCTCTCATTTCTTTTTCTCACTGAAACTCTCTGTCTATTTTTCATACTCACATCTCTCATTCTATTTGTAAGCTTACCAATGCACATAATTTTGTACAAAGTGCCATCAATTCCATTAGTTGCATACTGTCCTCCCCACTTTTAAATGTGTTAACTTTTGAAAGAGGTGGATCATTGACCCCCCCCCCTATTTAGATGTAGTCCCAACCTATATGAGCATCTACACCACCAATATGTATACTTGCACCTAGGACACTATAACACCGACTTGAAGCCTATCCCTAAGGACTTGGCTCATATAAGTATTGTCATGATTGGGGTATTATTTTAATGTTAACTGTCCTGCTTCTGCTTCTAAGCTAAAGTAGTAGTGGCAGCCCCTTTTCGCATACTGGCCCCACAACTCCTTAAGAAAAGCCCTTATCACCAACCTTTTTCAGGGGGACCACTAGACTGAGGTATCTTGGTGTCCCGACCTTTTTTGATTTGCCTAGGTGTTTGACACATCACATACTTGTGTTTGATGTTACATGTCCTTTCATCAATTCTTGACAGCATATTGACATCATAAGCCTCTCCTCAATTCAATACCAGATACTTAATAAGCTTAGGCTGTAAATGTTAGTCCAAAACCAAAAATACACAATCTAAAGTATTTTCTTGTTTAGCAGTTTTAACTACGACTAACAGTATTAACTAGCAGTCTTAAGTATAACTAGCAGTACTAATTATACTTAATAATATAAATATTTATCTTAGCAGTTTTAACTCTGGTCTTTTAATAATACACCGCCTCCTATTCATCATCCAAGCATACTAGAAAAGACTAGATATACATGTGAGAATACATGAGACCTATCTATAGCATAACCCATGAATAAAAGTTTAGAACTGTTAAGCCTCAGAGATTGAGTAATTTAATGCTAGCAATTAAGAAGTTAAACCTGCTAGCATCAAAAGCTTTTGTAAGAAGATCTGCAACATTTTGGTCTGTGTGAATCTTGATCACTTGTATCAACTTCTTCTCATAAGAATCTCTGATGAAATGGTGCCTTATCTTTATGTTCTTGGTTTTAGAGTGAAACACTAGATTCTTTATAATACAGATTGTACTTTCATTATCAATGTAAATTTTGGTGTTCATGAAATTAAATCCATAGTCAAGCATCTAATTTTGGATCCATAACACCTGTCCATAGCAGTTAGCAGCAACAACATACTCTGCTTCTGTTGTTGAGTTGGCCACTATAGTCTTCTTTTTACATTGCCATGAAATCAATCTCTTACCAAGAAATTGACAACCTCCTGTTGTGGATTTCCTGTCAAGACTAGCTCCAGCATAGTCACTATCAGAAAAAGCTTCCAAGTCAAATGGTGAATCTCTAGGATACCAAAGGCCCAATTTAGGTTGGCCTTTTAAGTATCTAAAGATCCTCTTCAAAGCATTAAGATGTGAAGTCTTTGGAGTAACTTGGAACCTTGCATAAGCACAAACAGCAAACATTATGTCTGGTCTAGAAGCTGTTAAGTACATCAATGATCCAATCACTGATCTATATAAGTGTACATCCACATCCTCAGCTTCTTCATCCTTTATCAATGCCTTGTTTGTCTCTATTGGAGTGTTTGCTGTCTTTACTGAGGCAAAATCAAACTTTTTTAAAATCTCAGCCACATATTTATCTTGGCTGATAAAGATCTCATTACTCTTCTGTTGAACTTGAAGTCATGAATCCTGGTTCATAATGTAGGTTAGCTTGATAATGTTAAGTCACCAAAAAGAATGAAAGTATCTCCCATATAGCTTTCAAATTCAGTACTCATTTCTTTCTTAGTTGATCCAAAGATGATATTGTCAACATAAACCTGTACTAGCTGGATATCATTTTTATGTCTTTTAATGAACAATGTTTTATCAATCTGTCCCTTGTGAAAACCATTGTCCAGCAAATAATCTTATGGCTTTGGTAGACTACAAAATCTTTAAAGGAAACAGACAGGGCCAGAAATAAAACTTATGGCTTAAATCCTTAGCACTGTGGCAAAGACTCAATCTAATCTATACCTTCCTCTTAAGTATGTCCTTGCGAGCAACCAGTCTAGCTTTGGTCTTTCACACTATGTCTCTTTCATGAATCGCTTGCTAGGGTGTGGAGGGGGTAGGGCTGTTTCAAAAACTCATTTAGTACCAATTGCCCATTTGTCTCTTGGTAAATCAACTAAGGTCCAAACTTTTAGCACTTTAAATTGTAGAAGCTCATCCTGCATTGCTTCCACCCAGCTTGGATCTTTTAAGGCTTGAACTGGTTTCTTAGGTTCCATTTGAGATAAGAAACATGCAAACAGACAATTATGAAAATCTTTGTGATTTATTCTCCTAAGCTTGTGAACCGAGGAAAACAAACCATGTTCATCAGTTATCTTGGTCATGTGTCTTGTCTGTACATGGTGCTTTTTTTAACTTCCAATACAATTGATAGTCAGGAATAATCTTTATAAATATTAGTGAAAGAAACTATCAGGGGTCTGAATAAGATAAATTACATTGTTAAATATATCAACTTCTTCTTCCACATCATCATAAGCATTTCCAAAGATGCCAGTATTATCCATTGAAGACACATTTGGAACATATGAAAGGGTAAATGCATTTTTGAATAGAGAAAATTGTTCAAATAGATGTTCTTCAAATGCATTAGCAGTACTAATAGAAGGTCCAACAGTATTAACTGGTGGTGATGGAACAACATTATCAAATGATGGTCCAGCAGTAATAACAGGTGTACTAACAGTATTAATACTGTTAGTACTGCTAGTGTATTCAGACTACATTTCCCTTTAATTCAGCCTTTCAAACTCACTTCTTGTATCTTGTGCATCCTTTTCATTTTTATCAGAAGCTCCTCTTTCATCCACTTATGTAGGCTTTATTCCAACATCCCCTTCCACTATCCTAGGACCCTTGATAGATTAATGATGCCTTATGCATAAAGGTAGTAAGGATCTCTTGTTTCAGTTCTTTTCCTTTTAAGCATGACCTACAACAATGTTATCTTTGGTTCCTGCAATACCATTAGTTTGATTTCCTGCAACAACTGGCACATAGTTCATAGATATTGTCAAAGAATCAACATCAAAAAGCCAGTCTGGTCCATTTCCTTTCACATTAGGTGTATTTTCAAGAAAACTAGATGTTTTAAGGTCCTCCACTATCCCTGGTCCCTTTTTTAATACTCTCATAGCTTTTCTAACCAATAATACCCCCAAACATAGAACAAACAAAGAACTTCTTGGGTTTATACTTGGAAAGGTTTACATACAACATAATATGAACATGGATGAGCTATTAAGCCTCTCTTGTAGTATCATTGACAAAACTCCATCCCTCACTTCCTTGAAGATTTCAAACACACCTTGAAACATTTAAAGGAGGAATTAACTCTTGTTGAGTTAGGCAGTCATATGCGTATTGAGGAGTCCCTCAGGATGTAGGATAGTGACAAGCCAAAAGGAAACAATGTTGCTGGTCCTTCAGTTGTCAATATGGTGCAACATAACAACTCCTCCAGGTACAATGAACAACAAGGGTAAACATAAACATCCTGATAACACAAGGGCTGATCCTAACAAAAAGTCCAAAGTGATATCCAATCGTGGCTTGAAACGAATTCTTTAAAGGACCATAGGCGAAAATCATGCCTCTTGGTCAGATAAACTAGATGATGCACTCTGGGCCTTCCGTACCGCTTACAAAACACCCATCGGGTGTACCCCATACAAGCTCGTGTACGGGAAGGCATGTCATCTACCGATTGAGCTCGAGCACAAAGCCTATTGGGCCTTGAAGCATGCAAACTTTGACCTTAAGACCGCGGACGATCACCGAAAAGTTCAACTCAATGAACTAAATGAACTTCGTGATCAAGCCTATGAGAACTCTTTAATCTATAAAGAGAAACCAAAGAGGATCCATGACTCCAAGATCAAAAACCGCGTTTTCAACGTCGGTGATCAAGTCCTCCTCTTTAACTCTCGATTGAAGATGTTCTCGATGTGACAACCATGACTTGAGCAGGTTAGTCAAACCGTTAGTGTTGACTTAGGTGCCTGTTGTAATGTATGGTTTATGTGATTTGATGTGTTTATGTGTGTTTATATGTGTTTATGAGGTATTGGTAATCAATCTATTGAGTGTGATCATCTCAATGAGATTGGAATGGTGATGAAGTTGGTTGAGTTCATTTCGTTCACTTTTGAGTGACAAGGAAATGATTATTGAGATTTGAGCATTTCCGTGTTAAATGTGTAAGTATTATTACGTATACGTATTTTTGTGTTAGTAATTTAAGATAAGTTTAGGTTTTGGGGGTTAAGTTAAGAGAAATGAGTTATTTGATGGAGAAATTTCATTTTAATCACTTATAGTGATAGTGGAATTGATTGGGTATTTTGAGAGAATTGTTTTGGTTAATATGTGGATGTCTATGTGATGAATTAAAATGAGAAGCGTGTCATTTGTGAAAGAAATGAGTTATTAAAATAAGAGAGTTTTTGGTAAACTTTCCATATATAGAAAGTGAATTTGGAAATGAAAAGTTATTTTTATAAAGTAGTTTTCAAGCAAAATGGTTTACCAAATTAGCTTAGGTTTTTATAAAGCTTAAGGTATTGAAGGTAATTAATTAAAAAGCATTAATTTTTTTTAGGCATGAATAGTAAATACAAAAATTAAAGGGAAAATTAGAAAAGAAAAAAAAAGGAAAAGAAACTAGGTTGAGTCCTAATCTAATACATAGTTATAGTTAATCTAAAACACTTCTAGCTAGCCTATAAATACAAAACAAAAATCCCTGACTCCCCCCCCCCCCATATGTGAAATCGGCAAAACCAAAGGAGAAAAAGAAGAAGAAAAATTTTAAGGTTTTTTTAAGGTAATTTCTAATCTTTGTGTAATACCTAGAATTTAAGTTTTCATTATTGTAATCTAAGTAATGATGGATTAGGGTTTATAAATTAGGGTTTTTAATTTTTCTTGAAGTTATAGTTAATGAATGATGATCATTGTAAATGGGTTACGTGTTTTGATCATGCGTTAGGGTTTAGATCGCCCGAATTAATTGTTTAATTCACTGCAGAAAGTTAGGCAGTTTTGTAACGAGCATAACTCAATCATAAATTATCAAATAAATAATTTACAACATACTGGAGATAACCTCAGAGAGTCTACTTTCCAGAAAAGTCTGTAGGCAAGGAATAGTGTTGTTGAGCCTAGAACTCCTCCTACAACAACAAGTATATTTGATGATGAAGATATCACTATGGCTTAAACTTTGATTAAGATGAAAGAAGAGAAAGCTAAGAAAAAGGAAGTATCAATTAAAAGATATTGAAGGATTCTTCAAGACCCGCAAGATCAATTCTAACCTTGAATCCACTTCCAATAATTGACCCTAAAATGGACAAAGGCACAGGTCTCAGAGAACTGAAGCCTGAAAGAAGATGACTAGAAGTGATTTTGATTCTGGTCAGATTGCAAGAGATGCAAAAATCGCCTGACAGTTACAAGTAGACTTGTAAGCAGAGGTAGAGAAAGGGAAAGACAGAGGGAAGAAGAAGCATCTAAGGCTGCTATAGCTGAGACGTATGATGAAGTTCAAGTAGGGATTGATGCTGATGCATTGTTTACAGCCAAGCTTTAACAGGAAGAAAGAGGGGAATATACAATTGGAAGAAGCAAAGTTCTTGGCTAAAACTAATTGTGCTCAAAGAAAATTTCAGAAGCAGATTGAAAGATCTGCTGAGATTAGAAGTAGACCACCAACTAAATCTCAACTAAGGAATTTGATGATGACGTATCTGAAGAATATGGGTGGTTACAAACACTCTCAGCTGAAGTCAAAGACATTTGCAGAAATTCAAGGTTTGTATGAAAGACAGAAAAGGGTAATTGATGATTTTAAGCCTATGGATTTAGATGATGCAGTAAAAGATTCTAAAGAAGCAGCTGGTGTACATAAGCAAAAGGTTCTTGAAGAACCTAACAGTACTAAGGTTGAAGTTAAGCAAGAAGGACATGAAGAGAGTATCAGGAAAAGACCAGGCAGAAGACTTAAGATGAAAGCAACAAAGAAGTCTAAAAGATAAAAGACTGATGCTGATCTTAAAGAAGAAGAGCAACTAATGGCTTTTTTGAAGATAGTAGATGAAGTCCTGGAGAAGAGGTTTCCAATTATTAACTAGGAATCAAAATTCTATGATTTTTTACAGACATGGGGCATGAGTGCATTCATACACAGAATCTTTGAGCTGATGGATGTTCTAGGTGAATTTAATACCATTTCTAAAATGGTAAACAAGTTTGATAGGCTAGATCTTTGAGGTAGTTATATAATCTTGTGATGAATAGATTTGAAACAACTACTCCAGAAGGTGTCGATCTAGTTCTTTGGGGAGATTTAAGGATAATGTTTAATGCAAATGCAGAAGATGAACTCTCGCAGAATCAAAAAAGATGGAATCTTAATAGCTGCGGATTTTATGGAAACTTGTGGTGTTCCATTACCTTGATACTGGAAGATGGTACTGAGATTCATATGCTTGCAGAAAGGAAGTATCCACTCACAAAAGAAAACATTGAATAGATGCTTTTTTTGAGGTTAGTAGATTGTGGATGCAAGTGAAGGATACTTATACCTCTATGTAGATTTATTCAAAAGTAGATTGATGAGTATGGAAGCCATGATGGAGGTTTGAGGAAGGATCTTTTAAGTGTTGGTTTTATCACCACGCAACAAAATGGTCATCAGTTTCACCATGTCTAAAGACATCAAGAAACTGGCTGTCCAGAGCAAGAGCAAAACGACTTCTGGTAAAGACTTCTCAAATCCGTTAATGGCTGATAGTTTGCTAAAAACTATATGGTTCTTAACTCACCATGCTTCACAGTAAAGAGTTGGCTAGTCCAAAGCAAACGGCTCTTGGTAAAGACATCTCAAATTCATTGATAGTTGATAGTTTACTCAAAACTATATGGTTATCAATGCACCATGTTATTGCAATGAAGCATTGGCTATTCCAGAGCAAACGGCTACTGGTAAAGAATACTCAATCCATTTATGGCTCGTGTTTGTCAAAAACTACAAAGCCAACTTAGTTGGTGCCGTGTGTTGTTGAGATGCTGAGATGGTGACCAAAGACTGGAAGCTAAAGAATTTCAAGTTTACTAAGTAACAAAAGAGTTCAAGAAAAAGCAGATTAAAGAGTAGCAGTGTGTTTGGATACATCCTCCTAGTGTTCAAAAAGCTCAAACTGAAGAAACATAAAGGTTAACAAGTGAACATCATGTTTAGGGGAGGATTGTTAGGTTTCAGAAGTTCCTACAACTTAGTGCTGCTACTTATACAAGTTACTACTGCCAGTTCTACTTAGTGGTGCTGATGAAGAATGTTATAGATTCAATAAAATAGACTAAGTAGTTAGTACTGTTAGTTATAACTAGTTAGTACTGCCAGTACATTGTTAGTACTGCTAGTATAGTTAGTGTTGTTAGTAGTAAGTTAGTACCGTTAGGAGATATGCATGAGTTATTTATAGGAACAATAGATATGATTATCTCTTCAACATGTTATGTAAGCCCATTGGTTTTCCTTGGTGTATCAAAGGAACCCTACGGATTAGGTAGGATATAAGTTTCATATACAAGTTTCACCAAGATATATAGTTAGTAATCTGTAACCTAGCAGATTAATTGAAATCAAAGTTTTGTTTCATTTATTGTTCTTCTTAGCAGTATAAGTTAGTTTCCGCATAACTTATATTGTTCATAGTCATTGTTTCTCTTGTAGTTAGTTTAGATCTATCCAGATTAGCTACCACCCTTAACAGGCTAGAAAGATCTATTCAGATTAGGATCAACAGAGATAAGCACTTATTAATAAAATAAGCTAATGAGCAGTTCTGACTTAAAGTGGACAAAACATAAGAAATTTTAAAGCAGGCTATAACTAAACTTTAAACTATGCATATTACACTATTTAAGGACAGAATAAGAAAGATAAGCAGAAATAAGCAAGCAAAAAGCAGACAATAAGCAGAATAAGCAAATGACATAAAAAATAAGCAAAAATGAAGAATGATGCTAACCTTTTCCCTTTGCTAAAACAAGGGCTTAAAAGAAATTCCTAAAAGCTCTAGGGACTCAGCTTATTGTAAATAAGCTGAATCCAAACCCATAAGCTCATCCATGGCTAGCTTATCATCTAACAAGCTAAAGACCCAAATTTTGATTCCAATGACACATAAAACTCACAAAAACTATGTGAAAAGGCTTATAATAGTTTAAAACATGTTCTAAAGGCTTATAAGAGCTTATAGAAATGACTTACAAACATGCATAAAGATTAGAAGAGACAGATTTGTATAAGCATAAAAACTAAAATTTTCATTAACTTAAGAAAATTACAAAGCTTAAAAGTTTAAATGACAGAATTTAAAAACATAAATTTAAAACATTAAAAAGTAAATTACACTACTCCTAAGTTATATTACACTAGATACTTCTCAACTGTTTGAGCAATAAGCTTCTATTTATTGCCCGAATAGAGAAGGTTTTTGCGTTTACTTCCTTGTGCTTATGTTGTTGTTTGTTGTGAGAGAGGCTTCAAAGTCTTCAATCTCAACCCTCCATCTTTCTTGTTCACCAAGCTCAAGAATCATAGCCCTTGATTAAGTATCCAAGTCCCATCCACCAATGATATATCCTAGGATTGCCAAGGTGGCAAATCCTTTGACTTATTGCTGAGGTGGGGTTTAAGGGTTATTTGTCGTAGTGCAGTAGTGAGTGAAAGTAATGGATAAATAGTGTGGGGTTTTGGGTTTGGCGGGAAAGGGTTGTTCTGTGTTTGTGTTACAACGAGTGTTAGGGGTAAAGGATGAGTGGTGTAAAAGGGTTTAAGGTGTAGGGGTGAATGTGTTAATGGTTAGGGACTAACATTGTTAATCCTTAAGGACTGGCAGTGTTAGTCCTTAGGGACTAACGATGCAAAAGAGGGTTAAAGGTGTATGGTTAACAATGTTAAATGTGTATATTGGGCTTATATTTGGGCCGGTTTATGGTTTAATGGACTAGGGGCCTTTTACTAAAACTTTTAGGCTTAGATATGATCTTAATGGGGACCCGTCAATTAGATGTTGTGGACGGGTTGGCCCATTTAACATTTCTTTGATATATGTTTCGTCTTTGACTTTTCACGCTCTTTCTATTCTCGTGCTCGGTTTTGTCGGTTTTGGCTTTGTTTTTATCCTTATGTTAATATCTGATACCTGCACAGTAAATAACACAAAACAAGCATATATTTGGCATTTTATGTCCGTTTTTGGTCATTTGGGGTCGTTTTATTAGGTAAAAAGTATGTGTATTTAAACACATACCACAACTCTTGGAGAAAAGTAGAAAGCACTTTGCTGGCTAAAAGTGCATAGTGAAGAGGAACAAAAAACACCAAACCAAGCTCAACAAAAGAAAGATCATATGTACTACCTGAAGAATATGGACGGAATGAAGCCAAAACACTTAACTTAAAGAACGAATCTTTTGATTCTATTCAAAAGATGTTTGATAGAGCTTTCAAGAGGGTAAATACATTTGTTGACTTCAGAACAGACTTGGTGGAAGGTAGTTCAAAGAGAGCAGGAGAAGAGTTAGAACAAGAGAGTACTAAGAAGCAGAAGGTGGATAAGGATAAAGACACAGCAGAGCTTCAAAGTCTAATGGAAGTCATTCCAGATGAAGAAGAGGTTGCAATTGATGTTGTGCCTTTAGCTACTAAGCCTCCAACCATTGTTGACTAGAAGATCCACAAAGAAGGAAAGAAAAGCTATTATCAAATAGTAAGAGCTGATGGAAAGTCTCAAATGTACAGAGTCTTTAGTCTTATGCTTAAACGTTTTATCAGGGAAGACTTGGAAGATTTGTACAAGTTGGTAAAAGCTAAGTATAAGTCAACAAGACCAGTAGAAGACTTGAATTTGGTGTTATGGAGTGATTTAAAGACAATGTGTTAGGAATATATTTGATGAGACAAAAGAACAAAAGAAGTGAACTATAAGGATCAAAAATCGTCATTAAAGAATTCTTACAAGTTGTAGGAGAACTAAAGAATTGGAGAAGATTTGATCATAAGTCAAAGATATAAAGATATAGATAAGGTTGATGTAGGTTCCTATAGAGGATTTATGTTTCGTCTGTATGCCTAGATAATCTCTATTATATAAAGCGATATGAGGGCGTGAGTTTAAGGTGTCCAAGTTAAAAAAAACGTGTGTGTGTGCACCAAAGTGTGGAGATGTAGACGTCTATTGTGTATGGTTTAGCCCCAAGGATCTTTGATTCCTGTTAGTTTGTAGATACCATTCCTTTATGATATATAGAATTGGGGTTAGAGAGTGTATGATAACGAAGACAAAACCCTGGTTAGTAAATTTTTCTTATTTCGCTACCTGTTTTAATTCTTTGTTATTAATTTATGTACTTTGTTATTGTTAATCCTAGATGATGAATCTAAAACAACAATCTCGAGTTATAACGATCTAAAGGAGTTCTAACAAACTCCACAATTGGTATCAGAGCCTGGTGGCTCATGATATCTAGGATCACAAGGTGTTGTTTGTATTGAATTTATGAAGATAAAGGGATTTGAGTTTCTGTTTTTGGTATAGGGCACTTTCGATGCAACTAAGGTTTTTATAAATCTTAAGCTGGTTAAGCAAATGAGGATAAATGAAGATGAATTGGTTTTGTTAATCAACATGATCGTGTTGCTGGTTGTTTTGTTAATACTAAGGTTTTGATCGCCATTGTAATTACAACAATAAAACCCTAATTTTCCAACCTTGTAAACGCTATTAAACCCTAATTACTGGGAGCGTTTTGTTATTGTTAGGGTTTAGGGAATGTAAAACGATCATCAAATTATGGTGAATGATTGTATATGTTTTCGTTGATGTTGGTTTTATGAAGCATGTTGGTATTAATGGTGTAAAGATAAAACCTAGGGTTTTTATTGTTTTTCTCGGTCGTCATGAAACAAGCAGATGATGTTGTGGTCATTGAAGTTATCAGTCCATACAAGAGGGCTCTAATTGTTTTGATTTGAATAGCTTACTGTCGTGAACAAGATGGAAACGAGTAAGGTTATCTGGTAGTAATTCTTGTTTGACTAAGATTACTGCTTATAAAGCATTAGTGCTGCCAAAGGTTCGTTAGTATTGCTCATGATATCAAGACGATGCCAAGATGATTAATTGAAAGTTTCTGTTGCTTATGTTGGTTACTGCTGCCCGAATATAACTTTATGCTGCTAGCTTCGTAAATTTAATGTCAAGTTTTGTGTTAATGTTGCCACGTATGAGTTTGTACTGCTCTTTATATTGTTTACACATTAGTGCTGCCAAGGAAGGTATTTACTACTGCCAGGTTCTGCTTATATTCATTAATGTTGCTGTGTGATTAAGTAAAAGATAAAGGGTGTTTAAAAACACTAATGTACTTGGTCAGTGTTGTTCGAATACAAGTTAATGCTGCCAAGACTTAATACTGCATGGTTTAAGCAGTTAACACTACTTGGGTTCGTAATAGTTAATAATGCTTGAATATGGTTAATGTTGTCAGGTATATATACTTAATACTATTAGCATTGTTCGTAATAGTTAAACACTTGTCAAATTTTCTTAAATGTTTAATGGCTTGTTTTTGGGATTATTTGAATTAATTGGTTACGGAGACGATTATTTATCACTTATTTGACGATGAAGTGGAATTACGTGGGTACGTGTTCTTATCATATCTTAAGCGGCTTACAACGTTTAAAGATAACTTGTTTGTGCTTATACGGTGTTGATGAAGACTTGCAAAATCTAGCAATGTGTGATTTCTCTTATGGTGCTCAATGCGCATATTTGCTATCACTTTAAGGAGTTATGTTGTTGTGCTCAGTGTCTCATATAGTTGAGGATTTTGTCAAGAGATTTCGGTCTACTTATACATAGCAGGTATGAGTTTGGAGTTACGTGGATAGTACAAGACATAAGACACAAGTTGGGGTTATTCTACTTCTACATCAAGTTTGTTATACTGAGTTTTCTCCATCAGTAATCAATACAAAAAGCCTATAGAATTTGAAGATTTAAGAGATGGTAAACATATTGGTTTAAGGGGAAAATTATTGACAATGTGTTTAACCATCAAGATATATTCATGCACCATGATATGTGAGAAACCACATATCCTTTTTATACCAAAAATGGCCCTAAAATGAACAAATTGTGCAAATTATGCTTGTATATTGCTTGTTTTGTCATTTGTGATGTCTAGGTACGGATATTGCAAATATAACATGAAAACGGTCGAAACCGAACAAACACGGACACGGGAATGGAAAGAGTGCACAAGAGCCGGGAGTTTGATAGCAAAAAGGTCAAATAGTCAACCATGGTCAACAATGATCAACC
>BQNB010050828.1:0-41313 GCA_026074375.1 Tanacetum coccineum | reverse complement strand
AGTTACCAAAAATATTTTTCTTTCTTATTTTTATTATTTCTTTTTCTTATGTATTATTTTAAAAATCTATAAATATTCTTCTCTATCCTCTTATTCGTTTAATTCTTATTCTCTCTACCCTCTTATCCGATCATTCTTCAACATGTCTTGGTTTTCGAGGTGCTCATGGTGTGGAGGTCCGTTTAACAGTGGAAATTGTCGGCATTATACCAATGTGAGTTTCGGAGATGAGCCCGTCTATAACTCTAATCCAATTTCTTATAATCAAACTCTCGATTTTTCTAACCCACTTCCACACCACAACTACGAGACAGACTCGAGGTCCGACACATGAGCAACTTTTCAAGCAGAATTTGCAAAACTTCAGCAGAACTTTGAACAATTTATGGCTCAGTAAAGTTGCTCATACTGTGGTGGTCCTTTTAACGGTGGAAATTGTCCAAGTTGTAGCATTGTAGGAGCTGGAAACGAGTTTGTCCATGACCCTAATCCCTTTCCTTACGATAATACACCCGAGTTTTATGATCAACCTCCACAGCCCCAGTACGAATCATACTCGTGTGAATTATGTGGGAACGACGCTCATTATGGTTATGATTGTCCACCACAGTTGCCGCTTGTCTATGAGCAGGAACCATGCTACAATCAAAACTTTAGTGATAATTATTATCCACAAAATTCACCTAGTTTTCCACAACAATATCTTTGTTGTGAAAACTGTGGGGTTCCTCATGAAAGTTTTCAGTGTCAACCGATGAATCAAAACTACTTTGAGCCTAATTTTAACTATTCCGGATTTGACCAACCCTCGCAGTATTCCATCGATCAATCACCTCCTCAAGAAATGAGTATACAAGATATGGAGCTTCAGAAGCAGCAATATTTATAGGAAATGCAAAGTATAAGTAATTAAATTCAGATTAAAGATTATCGTAATGAGAGAATAAATATTCATTATAGAAGGGAATGTGAAATTAAGATTGATGAGCTTAAGGCTAAATTCAATAAAATGAGTATTGAAATTAATAAAATCAATAAGGAGAAAGAGTTTCGGCAACGAGAGCATGTAGCTAATCTTAGTACTCTTACTCCCGAACCTTCGCGACGTTTCAATTTTACTTTCTATGATGATGATGATGACGATGACGATGAGGAGAGAACTATGCCTTTGAGTGAAATTATTTCTCAACTTCCTCCGCCTATTGTAATCACCACTTCCCATCCCGTCTTACCAATTGAGGATCCCGAGGACTCTCTCATCATGGGGAATGAGGAACTTAGCATTATTCCTGAAAAGGAATCAGATGAATTCATAAATTCTAGTGTTGAGGACCTTGTTTCAATCCCAAGTGAGTTCGAGGATACATCCGGGAGTGATAGTGAGTGTGATTTACCTTCGTGTGATGATTTCTTTCCCATTAACATTCCTGAGGGAAAATTCGTGACTTTCTCTAATATTCTCTTCGATTCAAATGAAGATTTTACCTCCTAGTGTATTAAGAGTCACTATCCCGATGAGGGACGTTGCCTCCAAGATAAGGTTTAAAATTTACTCGAACCTCTTTTTCAATTCGATTGACGAGAAATAATCTCTAAGTAACGTAAATCCTCTTTTTGATGAGGTGTTAGAGAACATCGAGAGTAAGGACTCTTATGTTTCTAACCTGGATGAGCCGACTTTGCTTGTCACACCTCTTTCCGATGCTAATGAGGATGAGTGTTTCGACCCAGGAGGCGAAATTGATGAGATCGATGCTTTTCTAGATATGGATATTTCTACGGATATTGAGAACGGTTATCACGATTCAAAAGGAGATATAATGCTAGCCTCTTTTGAGTTTGCTTATAAATGACACTATCCCTAATCTCCATTCTGAGGTATTTTTAGATCATGAACCAAGAAGCTTAAATAATAAACCCGATAATTTGAAGAGTATGGTCAAAGTTTTTGACCCCGAGATTCATGAGAAATTTTTTTCTCCAAAATATGTGAAATGACCCTTTGAGGGATCGCCTGAGCGACTGGCACGAAATTGGTTTAAGAGATCTTTAAGCAGATGGGATAGTTAACACACACAAGCTAAAAATTAAAAGATAGAGAAGTGGTTAAATCAATTGTAAGGGAATTGTATTAACAATACTTAATCAAATAGAACGTTGGTTTGATTATTTAGTGCAATGATTGACTTATTTTGAAGGGCATAACATTCCTAGATTCAGGCGGTACTTCTTCCTAAAACCTAGACACACTAATTCTATCACAATTAGATGCATCTGCATAAAGTAAGCATTTGATGTGTGTTTTCACAAGCTTTAAATTTATAATAACTAGAAATACCGATTTTGACTAAAAACACAACATTCGGGCAAGTATACCCTATTCGAGTGTAATATAGTATTGGGTAAGTCCATGTCGTTCCACGGGATTTGTAGCAATTCACAGATTGTTTATCAAGTAACAAAGCTAATTGATTGTCACGGATCAAATAGCCTAAACGTGTGTATAAAGCGAGCAAGATACCAAGCACAAAAGATATAGATTTTGCAAACTTTATATAAACAAATCATGCAAGTCATGAATAACGGGTAATCATAATAACAAGCATATCTACCAATGATAACATAGAATCCTTTCGGCCTATATACTACATCATCACGAGCGTGTTAAGAATGGTTTATATCAAATATGCATACATATGAATTCCTCCCAACCCGGTCGGTCAACATAAGGAAGGGTCTTAAACATTATTCTACTTGGGTTATTTATAGATTTACTAATCAATTCTCACAAGATTAGCACCGAATTGTTATAGACAGACAATTGCCTTTTAAAAACCTAATTTATGGTAGTGACTCGGAAGGATTTGGTATGAATCCTTCGAGTAATGAGTTTAGGTTATGTAATAGTGATGAATGGAGGTAAGCGAGACTCAACCAAACCAATAACCAACATCACAAACATGAATAAACTCAGAAAACATATCAATATTATTAGTAAAGAAATGTACCAAATCCATTTATGCGAGTAATTCGAGTATAAAGTACCAAAACCAATATTTTGACTACAACAACCACTAGTCCAACAACCCAAATATCCATGATCAACCAACAACCTGTGCTACTGAAATTAACCCAGGATATGTCAACGTATCTTCAGGGAATCCGCAAACGTGCCACCAAATGGACGTGTTTTAGCAACGAGGTTTTTGGTATGACTCGAAGGATTTGGTATGAATCCTTCGAGTAATGAGTTTAGGTTATGTAATAGTGATGAATGAAGGTCTGGAAATCATGGGGGGTAGAGTAAATAATTTCGTTGGTATGCTTGGTGGTGGTGATATGGTGGTTCGTCATGGATTAAAGAGGTGTTTGGATCATCAGATCATGAGATCCTCACCAATCCTTCCTCCTCTCCTATGATCTCTATGATTGTTAATGATCAAGTGTGTATTTCCCTGGCACAAAATGGGTCTATTTATAGGCTAACAACACTTGGAAACAAGTTTGGAGGTTAATGATCGGTTTGGTAGTAAATGGGGGAGGGCATATAAATAGGACTTTTTGGCTATCCAGGGCGGTGAAGTGCGCCGTCACTTTGCTTTATAAATGATAACTTTCCCGCTAGGACATGTAAAAGTGTGCCGCACTTTTATGGAAGTGCGGCGTACTTTGGGGCATTTTCAACACTTGGCCTTTTTCAAAGTTGTAGATAATTGAATTCTCTTCGCGTGGCCGCTTGAACCAACTAAAACGGAGTTCGTAAGATCGAGTTATGGCCCAAAACAGGTGAAAGTGTCGGCGAGAATCTTTATCTTCATTTATTTCTTTGTTTAAGCTTCAAATCTTCGTGTATTCATCCTTTTTCTTCCACGACACGTTCCAAGAACCTATAATGACAAATATATTGTATTCTATACCAAAAGTTCTTATATTTAACCAATTTTTATATATATAATCATTGATAACGCATATAAAAAAACATGTTTATTTATAGCATTATCAATATTCCCCACTACTTAAAAATTTGCTTGCCCTCAAGCAAATCTAAGAAAAGAAATTTTATAAACAAGGTCCTAGGTGACAAGACAAGGAAATTTTTATTTATATATATATAAATATTTAAATTTTGATATATATATATTTTTTGTTGAGTGTGAAAATATCGAAAATATTTTTGGTTTTTGTAACAAATAAGTGCAAAAGGCGCAAGCACCCCCCTCCCCCACACACACTTAAGGGTTTGCTAGCCCTCAAGCAAAATAAGGAAAAATAATAAGCTTTACAAAACAAACATAGAATTATGAAAAATATTTTTGGATTTTTAATATGTGAAAACAGAGATGTTTGACAATACCCAATGATCTTCAAGCTGAAATAACATGACTAAGCACCTCACGAATAAGGGAAAATATAATTCACTCAAACACTCATACATGATGTAATATAGGGTAAAAGAGAAATCATAATCAGTTGCTCAGACATGATTTATTAAGTTACTATAGGCTTGTACAAGAAACAAAACTACACCAACAAGGCGTAAGCACCAAGTATAAATATCAAAAGGGGACTTTTATTCGGGTTTAATGTATAGGCTTCGGGGTTATAAGGGTGTGGATAAGGCATGGGAAATATATACTAAAATGGTTTTATAATATACATGTCGACAAGTCCAAAAAACCCATGTTGCTAGTTACGACAATCCACAAACCCGTGAGGTTATGGAAAACTAACCTTCATTTCGAGACTCGTAAAATAAAAGTGTCTACATCAACTTTTTATCCTATTCACTTTTTTCTCAATTTATTTTACTTTTTTTCTTCATCTTTTTTTTCACTTCACTTTCACACAACTAACAATTCCCCGACACTTAATATAAGTGTACACCACAAAAAAAATACAAAACACTAAGCGTGCACTCTTCATCTTCGTTGGAATGGTACAACACTTAAAACAAGTGCGAACAAACTATGAGCAAACATCAACCAATCATACCGAGCAACTAGCAAGCAACCATAAGGACTTTTGACAAGGGGTAAGGCTAGGCTAAAGGTTTTTTTTAGTGGATGGGAAAAATGAATAGAATGGCTCAGCGGGTTAAACTAGGGGTATCTAGCACTAAAAATGGGTGCTAACATAAGGGTTTTATTTGGGTGGTTAGCCAATCATGTGTAATTAGCTAAAAAAATTTTGTTATCTGATGGGCTAATTGGGTTAAATCCTTATGGTTGCCTCTTTTCACTTAAAAAATACCCTATCTCACCGCGAACGTGATCTCACTGCGGTCTCGTAGTGATTTCAAACACAAGTTTTAGAATCAATAAATCACCGGCACACTCATAATCAAAGGAATCAAGCATAAAATACGTATGCTATATACAGGCTTAAAATCCTCACATATTTACTAGAATGGTTATAAATGCGCAAGTAATGTTATCAATCCAGAGTTGGATCTGCTTTATCAATCGTGACACATCTCTGACTTCAAAAACTTTTCTTATTAACTATGTTTTATTCTAATATATTATCCTAAGTGACAAAAGAATTTAAAAACAAGATTAGATTTTTAGATTACCGAGGGCAAACAAAAGTTACAAATTAATAATGAGTCTGATTTTTCAATTCATTTTCCCCCACCTTAAGTTGGGCACTTATGTGTAATTAGTAAATTATACTTAATAGTGTGGATCAACGGGAGAAGAAAAATAAATATAAGAGAAACGAGACTTCTCGAGGCTCATAAGTGCTCGATTGAATTCTGAAAGATACAGCGCTAAACGAAACGCCAAGCATGTGTATTCTACCACATGTAATATACTGATCTAAATATATCACATCCACAAGTGATAAGATGCCAACCACCAATCCAAGCTCCACCTGTTTTATTTAATCTGCAAAATAAACTAAACTACAAAAACCATAAAATAATAAAGCACACTTTCGTAGGCACCGCGATTGCATTTAACATATGCAACAAGCCTTTAAACCCCTCGGTGGCCCGAGTGGACGAGTTATAGTCTCGTGAGGGTTTCCAACGAACATACCCACAAAGTTCAAAACACATTTTTATATATTTTTTTTAAAATTTTAATCTATACACAATTTACTAAAACAAACACACCTAAAATCTTTTTTATTTTTAGTTTTTTTATATATGAGTTTTGGTTTAAAGACAAAATACATATAAACACATAATTATTATTCAAGGTGCGGAACTTATAACTACCAACAAAGAAAATCACATAAAGAGATTAAAATATTTTTGGGGTTTTTTTTTTAAATTTTTTAGAACAAACACAAATCAAACTCATAATAATTATATACCGTATAATTTTTTTTATTTTTCTTTTATTTATTTATTTCAGACCAGAAGTGCGTCGCACTTAAAAGAAAGTGCGGCGTACTTGTAACCAAATTTTTATTATTTTTATTTCAAATATTCAAAAATACTAGCGCGGCAAAGATTACAAAAGTACGCCGCACAACAAAATATGTGCGGCGGTTTTATTATGACAAAAACATGTTTTTAGATTTTTTTACTTATTATTTAATATTAAAAATACAAACACAGGCAAACTCAAAATAGACAAACACAAACAAACCAACTGAACAAAAGGAAATACGAAACTCTTTTTTTTTAATTTCTTTTTATAGTTTTGACAAAAAAATTTACGCAAGCAAACACACATAAACAAGCAAGCATGCAAAAACAAATAAAAAAACACATTACAAATACTCACAGTTTATAAAACAAAAAAAATTCATCTGATTATTATTTTTATAAAAAACTGATTTTTTGGATGTTGAGAAAACACGACGCACTTAATAACAAGTGCGGCGTCCTATGAGTTTTGACAACAAATTTTTAGAATTCTAATAGATGCACACAAGAGAAACTAAAATCTAACAAAAGCATGATTTTTATTATATAAACATGAACATGCTAGTAATAAAAAATAAGAAAAAATAATTAAAAAGATTTTTATTTTTTAATGACAACCTAAATATCCACAATTGTACAAGGCATAAAATCATACTCCCTCCGTCTCAAAATTATTGTCCCCCGACAAAAAACACACAGTTTATGAATTAGTTGATTTATTACTGCTTTTTCTTTTTTACTTTTGACAAATTGACTCGTTGTACTCTTTAGCTAATTAATTAAAGTCTTCTTTAATAAGTTGGTAATAATAAATTTCAAACTAAGGGTAATACGTACACTTGATCAAATTTCCTATTATTTTTAGTGTGTGGACAATTAAAATTGGAACATAACAAAAAAGGAAACTTGGATAATAAAAATAGGACTAGGAGGAGTATAAAATAAATTGCAATGTCACATCGAGACTAGCAAATTTGGGGGTTTTGTTTGGGTTTTTGATTTTAAATCAGATTATGTTGTGAAATATTTGATGTAAGTGCGCGTATTTGGTAAAGTCGGCTTCGTACTTATGGGTTTTCAGGAAAAATCGGCTGCTTAATAATTGTAATGTGTGGCGTACTTCCTGAAGAAAAATTATTTTTTGGTTCAGTTTGCCAGAAAACTGTACGGCGAGTTTATAAATTTTGATTTAATCAGTCACGAGATGGACAAGGTCACAAGACGAGTATGATGGTTTTGGTGTGAAACCGACGCACTTGGGCATAAACCTGCAAAATAAGAAACGGGAACAGGGGAAGTGCGGCGCACACGGTTATTTGCGCGCCGTACTTTCTGCAACCAACAGACATATTTTAAAGATTTTAAAGATATTTAAACCACCCGAGCATGCACAAGACTAGCAAACAATCTGCAAACAACTAAACAAATCCCCGACAGCGGCGCCAAAAACTTGATGTGTGTTTTTACAAGCTTTAAATTTATAATAACTAGAAATACCGATTTTGACTAAAAACACAACATTCGGGCAAGTATACCCTATTCAAGTGTAATATAGTATTGGGTAAGTCCATGTCGTTCTACAAGGATTTGTACAAATCCTACAGATTGTTTTATCAAGTAACAATGCTAATTGAATTGTCAAGGTACAAATGACCTAATCGTGTTGATAAGCAAGCAAGATACCAAGCACAAAATGATATAGATTTTGAAAATTTTATATAAAACAAATCATTGTAAGTCATGAATAACGGTTAATTACCTAACAAAACTATAACTACCATTAATGCCATAGAATCCTTTCGGCCTATAATACCTAAATCATCACGAGGTGCTTTAAGAACGATTTATATCAATTATGCATACTATGATTTCTCCCATACCCAGTCGGTCAACATAAGAAAGGGTTCTTAAAATCAATTCTCTTGGGTTATTTATCAATTTACCACAACGTTTCTCAAAAGTTGATATTGATACGCCAGAGACAACGGGTTTAAAATATATCAGACTCATTAATCCTTTCAGCCTCTTTCTATTGCAATGATTTATACCAAAAAAGAATAAACAATGATCTAGTAAAACAATATCAAATCACATAAGCACTCATGTTCCAAGTTATACCAAATATCGTCCAAGTAAGTGAGACACAACCAAATAAACAAGACACAACCAAATCATAACCAAACAAATAGCAACATCACAAACATGAATAAACTCGAAACATATTAATATTATTAGTAAAGAAGTATACCAAATCCATTTATGCGAGTAATTCGAGTATAAAGTACCCAAAACCAATATTCCAACCAAAACAATCTCTAATCCAACAACATAAGTATCCATGATTAACCAACAACCTATGCTACTGAATCAACCCGAAGATATATCACATCTCTTTAGGAAATCCATAATGTGCCACCAAATGGAGTGTTTGGCAATGAGGTTTATGGTAGTAACTCGAAAGGATTTGGTATGAATTCTTCGAGTAATGAGTTTAGGTTATGTAATAGTGATGAATGGAGGTTTGGAAATCATGGTGGTAGAGTAATAATTCGTGGCTATGGTGGTGGTGGTGATATGGTGGTTCGCCATGGATTAAAGAGGTGTTTGGATCATTAGATCATAAGATCCTCACCAATCCTTCCTCCTCTCCTATGATCTCTATGATTGTTATTGATCAAGTGTGTGAAGATATCAAATTCATTGGAGTTTTGGGGGGTATTTATAGGGTAAATTTTTCTTGGGGACAAAGCAAATGATGTATGTGGACGTTTTTGGGGCTAAATTCACGTTTTTAATGTTGCAGACTGAAAGTGCGGCACACATTTTTATTTGTGCGCCGCACATAGGATTTCTTGAAAAGTGTGCCGCACATATTTGTAAGTGCGACGTACTTTTGGCAAGTTTAACACTTGGCCTTTTTCAAAGTTGTGGATAATTGAATTCTCTTCGCGTGGCCGCCAGAATCGCGTCAAACGGAGTTCGTATGACCGAGTTATGACCAAAACAGTGAACAGGTGTCGGGAAGCATTCAGCTTGAGTTATTTCTTCACTAAAGCTTCAAATCTTCGTGTATTCTTCTGTTTTCTTCCACGACACATACATAGAACCTACAATAGCAAATATACTCAATTAAGTACCGAAAGTTCTTATTATTAACCAATTTATATACATAAAATCACAGATAACGCATATAGAAATATGTATAATTTGAGCGTTATCAGAGTTCTAAAACTTAAGTGTAGGGGTATGTTTATAAACCCCAAGTGATGTATTATGTTATTAAAAAAATAGAGAAAAATAGAAAAGAAAAAGAAAGAGATTGATGTAGAGTTTTGTAGAGTTCGTATATCTTCGTTCGAGTCTTTGGCTTAGCAACCCAATCAACGTGTATTCTTATAAATAATTAGCTAACCCTTTCACCCCAAATTTACCCAAAAAGTCCCTCCCTAAATATATCCATCCGTTTCCGTTTCTATTTATGTTATCTTACAACTACACCCCACAACCCTTAAAAGACCTCTTTGATATTAATGACTAATACTTGCGCCTAGCGGTGGAGGTTTGATCCTTTACCAAGCTTATGGTAATTTATATGCTATGACAGATAATGAGTGTTAATTTTCCGTTTCCCATAGTTGTTATAATTTATTATACACCCGAGAGAAAGAGAGAATCCCAAAAATTTATGTGAGGTGCTGGTATATACTTTCCGTGCTTTTAATTACGAGGTCTAGAAGGTTGTGTTGTAAAATGCTTTTAAAGACTAGGTTAAATGCCCCCGATATCGCTATTGTCTAAGTAGAAAAGCTCATTTGCTTGAGGACAAGCAAATCCCAAGTGTAGGGGTATTTGATGAGGTGTCATTTTATACACTATTTTGGGGTCATTTAACCCCCTAAATCATGCAAATATGCCCAGATTATGTACTTAATCGTTTTTTTAGGTTTTTTAACACTTGGATGTCATTTGGAGGAAATACACGTGACTTGGGCTTATTTGGAGAAGAAACGGACAAGACTACAGACCTACACCAAAATCTCTTGAAGAATGATGCAAACAGACCGTGGAGACGGCATCACAAGCATAAAGCGACACCGTCGTGATCTTTCTAGTGACGTCATCGAGTATTTGATGACAAAGTCAAGACGTAACCGACTTAAGTCAGATCTAGAAGATTCGACATGGTGACGACGTCGCGACCACTACTTGACGCCGTCGCATCGTTTTTCTTATAAATACAAAACCGATTTTAGGGTTTTAGGTGTGTAACTTTGTATAACTTATGGGAGATGAACCCTAATCATTCTAGCAGCTTTTAAGCCATCTTTAGGGCCTCAAAATCCTATTGTAACTGAACTTGATTCATGTTTTAATGATGTAAGATTGTTTATCTTTAATCATTCAATATGTCTATGTGTTGTTTGATTGATTTATGTTCTTGCTTTCTTTATAACATGCTAGGCTAAACCCTCCTTTGTATTTACTTATGATTGTATGAAATTTAGATTGTAGATCCTTTTAATGTTGCTTCTTGTGATGGATGTGCACGTTAGGCTTTAGAAAACTAGCCATAAGATATTAAATTGGCATAGACGTCTAGGGAAACGCGAGTGTGTAGAAAGGATACCATCGGTAACAGTCTTCATACTATCTTACCCCTAACATGGTTGATCCCTCTTAAGATATTTCAATTGCATTTAATATACTCTTAGGGGCCTTGTAATAGTCTTCATACTACCTTACTTGTGCGTTGCCTTAACGGAATATTAATTAGACGGGGGGTTCGTGTAATTCGTTCATGACTTAGAAAATACTTACACAGATCATCACAAGTGTGACAAAGATACAGGATTAGGAGAAGCAATCTAATGAGTAGTACATGATTAAGTAAATACATCTTATTGTCATAAAGTTATCACCAATAGATTAGATTATATTTAGTTTAATTAGTTAAACAAACTAACCTCTTAAACCAATGATTTTTACTGCTTTCTATAAAATATAAAATACAAAAAGAATCTCCTTTCAATCCCGTAGATCTCGGCTAAGCCCTGTTCGAGCCTTCCCAACCTATTCCCCTAGAGAACGATAACAACCCCCGAGTCTTGCCTATACTACTACTACAACGATTAGGTACGCTGCCTAGGGAGTTGTAAAACTTCGTGTTGAAGTCTTTACGACAATCGCACATCAGGACAACACCAAGGGGAAAAGGGAGGGGCCAAAGTTGTTGAAACTTAATTTTTTTCCACTAGACATTTATCCATAAAGGTTTAAGATATTTTAGCTTTCTTGTGAATTTATTTCTAGTAATATACACAATACCTATAAAAGTCAAAATGCACGACTTTCAGAAATAAAATATAAAAATTTAAATATATACACGATAGATAAAAAACGAGATAGTCATCCAAAGACTACGTTATATAACAAGCCGGAACACATCCGGTAACAATTCTCAGTTACACGCGGGAAAACTTCTCGGTTTTTTATTAGATTAACATGTAGCTTTAAAAAGTCAAACTATTGCACGAAAAGTCAAAGATGTTGACCTAGAAATTTATAGAGTGTTACAGTCTTTCCCCGTTAAAAGAGGTTTGTCTCAAATTCTCACGTTGTGGTACTCGACGAAGGTGCAGGGTTAGCGAAGAGATGCAGATACTTCTTTCAAAATTGGTCTTAGCGCTCCTAAGTAAACCCATGACCTCTTCTTGAATTCTAACATAATTTCACAATCGGGATACGACTTTGCTTCAAACGTTTGACCTCACGGTCCATAACTTCAACCGGTTCTTCGATGAAGTGTAGCTTGTCGTCGATTTGAATCTCGTCTAACAGAATAGCAAGTGTATCATCAAACACTTCTTCAGGTTTGACACGTGAAAGGTACTATAAACTCGGCTTAGTTGTTCTGGGAGTTCGAGTAGATAAGAAAATGATGAGGTGTCATTTTATATACTTTTTTGGGGTTATTTAACCCCATAAATCATGCAAATATGCCCAGATTATGTGCTTAATCGTTTGTTTTTAGGTTTTTAGTGCTTGGATGGCATTTGGAGGAAATACACATGATTTGGGCTCATTTGGAGAAGATACGGACAAGACTACGGACCTACACCAAAATCTCTTGAAGAATGATGCAAACAAAGCGTGGAGACGGCGTCACAAGCATAAAGCGAAGCCGTCATGATCTTTCTAGTAACGGCCTCGAGGATTTGACGACGGCGTCAGGACGTAACCGACTTAAATCAGATCTAGAAGATTCGACATGGTGACGGCGTCGCGACCACTACTTGAGGCCGTCGTCGTGTTTTTCCTATAAATACAAAACCGATTTTAGGGTTTTAAGTATGTATCTTTGTATAACTTTTGGGAGATGAACCCTAAACATTCTAGCAGCTTTTAGGCCGTCTTTAGGGCCTCAAAACCCTATTGTAATTGACCTTGATCCATGTTTTAATCGTAAGATTGTTTATCTTTAATCATTCAAAGTTCTCCCAAAGATGTATGAATCTCATTACAATCTCCACAACAAAACCATTCTCCTTTAGGCAATGCTTGTAATTGAAATCATGTCAATATACAAAACAAACAGCTTTAGAAGGTTGACCATGTATATGATTACAATATACTAATTCAATAAAAAATTAGTTTCTAGTAACACGTATTTGAAGGTTTTATGCAATAATTATAGACTTTGGATGACTTTGTTTTTTATCTTGACCTTTGACCAGTTGGAGATGAAACATAATCCAGTCATTTAAGTAAATGGGTCAAGATTGCCACCTCTAATAATGATACACATGTAGTAAAGATAGCCCTTCAAAAAAACCATGTTGTGAAGATAGGTATGGAAAATATAAAGCATGTTTATAACAAAAAATCTTTGCCAAAAACCATTATATCGTCCATCTCATGCTAGATATTGTAAGAAGTGAAAGTAGACGTGGCTGAAAAGTTATAACGGCTTTAAGGTTGTGTCTTAGACCTTAAGTTTGATGCCTAGATGAAGTTCATGTATTAAGTTAAGAAGTTAATCGGGTAGGTAATTCCTAAAATTTAGAAAGAAAGTTGCTTAAGAAATGCATAGAGATTGAATTGTTAGTACCTTTTAGATGGTACTTGAGATAATCTTGAAATAAGTTACCCGTTTTTAAGATAAGAAATTTGACATGGATTAAGAGAATCCTTGAAAATACGCAATTGTGTTAGGAAGAATGCGAAATGAACTGATAAATGACTTTAGGTCATATTGGTGCCTTGATGTATGGTGGAAATGGTGATGGAATTTGACTTATATAGTCAAAATAATAAACTTTTCAAGTGACATGTAGTCCTTGTGGAAAATTTTAGAAGAGAAATGAGTGGGAATGCATCGTTAAAGTGAAAAAGTTAATCAAATGATAGCTTGGAAATGGTGAAATGTCACTTAAATGATGTTTGTCATTAGAAATAGTGTATATGTGATAGAAATAAGCGAGAAGTGGAAGGGGTCAAAAGTAATTGATTGTGTTATGGTATGGCTAGAGTTGCAAAACCATATACGTTGTTGCAACTCGTTGAGTATATATATATATATATATATATATATATATATATATATATATATATATATATATATATATATATATATATATATATATATATATATATATATATATAAGTGCCAAGAAGGAATGAGGGGTTAAATGCGACCAAGTTTTGGTTAGTATTAGACGAGAAAGATTTCGGGGACGAAATCTAAATAAGGGGGTAGATTTGTAACATCCCAAAACCAGGTTTTTAGTATTTTTATTACGAGAATGCCATTAGATAGTTTGACCATGACTTTAGTAGTTTGAATGCGTTACGTGATTGGTTAATCAAACTCGGTAGTCAAACTATAAGTATTGATATTATGTAAATGGTTTTATAAATACCATGTGTCACAACTAGGAAGAAAATAGACTTAAAGGACTCTAGTTGTTAAGTGGTAAATGAGTTACATAAGTTGATGTGGCCAAATATAAAAGAGAGGGACTTTAAGTACCAATTGTGTCAATTGGCCAATGTGACAACTAATTATAATTCCCTGGACATTCGAAAATGTTTCAGGAAGTGTATATGTCGACATAAGCAAGAGATATGATGGTCTTGATGATCAATGTTGATGGTGTTTGGGGTCCCAAATCAAGAGTTTAACCCTATCTATGATCCTTGCAAGTAAGTAATCTTCAATTAATAATTTAATTGGTAATTTAAGAATTAGGGTTTATCTACCCAGATAGAGGGTTTTGGGTAATTATGGTTCTAAACCAAGAATTAAGGTGTTTATAAATGTGGATTAAGGTTAATTAATAAATTAAGATTAAATTGGTAATTTTGAGGATATGATCATGTTAAGAATAAAAAGGGTTTAGATTATGATTATGAGTGAGTTAGAATACCTATTTTCCCTTGTTTGGTAGATAAATAAATTCAAGAGGCGGAGATTTGGAAATTCTCTAGAAATACTTTCTTTGTAAATTGAATTCCACTCGTTTTGTAGAGGCTTTGGAAGTCTTTGTGTTTTTATTTTGTTTATAAAACTATCAAAGCTAAAAACAAGATGTATAAGGCTATGTAAAACACGTGACCCTCACATTTGAAAAAGTCAAAAACTAAAACTCCAAACTATCGCTCATTTTGAAGTGATCTTTCTGGTTATTGTTACCGGCCAACTGCATATTTTGTTTTTTTATCATCATCATGGATACCATATTGTAATTGCTAATATCCTCTTAATATCAATTTTCTACCAAATATCTCAATTTTTTATGCAAACCAACACTATTATTATTTCAATATGATTTTCATGGAATTGAGTAAGAATATAGATCTGGTAACCAATAGTAATATTCATAACAATCTCCAACTCTACCACTACACTAATTTGATCCGGTGGTTCATACTTATTTTGTCATTTGGTGTTTTTTATGATTTTTCATTAAATAAAATATTGTTAAACAAATAGATTATTAAAATAACAAATTGTTGCTATTTATTGGGTCAAGTTTTTTTTGCCAAACACTAGAATTCATCAAAATTCTCTATTGATATATATTCTCTGAATTTCTAATCTCTACTCCATTTCTATTCTCTGAATTTCTCTATACCAAATATGCCCTAAGACTATAATATGTTATGATGTTTGAATGATCATGTGTTTTATGTATATTGATTGTTGAGTGTTGATGAGGTTGTAAATCCCACTTTAGTTTTACAACTTCCTAGGCAGTGTACCTAACCGTTGTAGAATAGTATAGGCAAGACACGAGAGTTGTTATCGTTCTCTAGGGGAATAGCATTGTGAAGGTCCAAACTAAATATAACTAAGATCTAGAAGACTGAAAGAAGAATATTTTTGTATTTTTTATATTTTATAAAAGCAAGTAAAATCTCTGGGTATGAAGGTGGTTTAATTTAAACTAATAATTAACTAATTAAACTAAATAAAAGAAGAGAATTCGTATGATAAGGGAGTAGTGTTTACTTAATCATGCATGGTCCTTGGTATGCTTTTCCTAACTCTATTGCCTTGTCACACTTGTGATGTATGTGTAAGTATTTCCGAGAAACGTGACGAATTACACGAAAACGTCATCTACGTGATACCTTGCTAGGGCAACACACGTGCAAGGTAGTATGAAGACTATTACACATCCCCTAGGGAGATATACGCGCATTAAAATACTTAAAGGGGATCATCCACATATGGGTAAGTAGTATGAAGACTGTTACCTATGGAATCCTTTCTACACAATCATGCCGCTCTAGATCTTCGATACACTTAAGTAACTAGGGTTCTAGAGTCTAAGCATGCACACACATCAACAAGAAGCAATATAATTAAGATCTAGATAACAATTAATCATAAGTAAACAATTAAAAGATCTAGCATAGCATGTTCAAGATAGATGAAGCACAAATATCAATCAAACAATAAGACATATTGAAAGATTAGGATAAAAGGACTTCACTATTATGAATCAAGTAATTAAGGATGGTATAGAAGGATTGGGAAACCCTAAAATACTCCCAAAATCTTATACAAGTCGACCCCCACGAACTAACCCTAACTCTCTATGATAATGTATATGAAAAATGTAAAATCGAGTTTGTATATATATAATCCAAGGCGCGACGGCGTCACATATTCTCCAGACGTCGTCCCCACGTTAGGGTTTCTAGGGATTCATATTTGATGGCTGATCCAGACGGCGTCAACTTTATTTTAGACGGCGTCGCTAAGAGCTCCAGACGACGTCACAAGCAATCTTGACGCCGTCTCCACCTTTTGTAAATCATTCTTCAAGCTCATTGTCGTGCCAAATTGCAATCTTGTCCTGTTTCTTTCAAAATTGAGCCCAAGTCACGTGTATTTCCTCCAAATGTCTTCCAAGTGCTAAAAATGCAAAAAAAAACGATTAAGCACATATTTAAAGCAATTTTTCATGATTATAAGGGTAAAATGACCCCGAAAAAGTGTATAAAATTACACCTCATCAAATACCTCTATACTTGAGATTTGCTTGTCCCCAAGTAAGATACACTAGCACCTCACATTAACTAGAAGCACGGAAAAGATACACTAGCACCTCACATTAACTAGAAGCACGGAAAAGATACATTAGCACCTCACATTAAGTGTTTGGATATTCTCTCTCTCTTCTCTCAGTGTATATATAAAGTATGACAATTCTAAGAAATGGAAAATATAACAACTCATTACCTGTACATAGATATAAATTACCATAGGGTGATTAAAGGATCAAACCTCCACCGCTAGCGTTAAGTACTATTAGTTCACTATCACAGAGGTTCTTTTAAGGGTTATGTGGTGTGTAGGCGTAATTGATACATGGAAACGGAAACGGATGAAAAATATTTGGAGAGTGACTTTGGGTGAAGTGGTGAGTTAATTATCTATAAGAATACACGCTAGTTTGGTTGCTAAGCCAAAGACTCTACCACTCGGACAAGATGTACAAACTTTACAAAACTATATATTAAACTCTTTCTTTTTCTTTTCTTGAATCTAAGATGAACATAAACTGAAATTAAATAAGCAAATGGCAGCCCGTACATTTTTTTTACTTTTTTATATTTTTTTGATTTTTTCTTTCTTTTTCTTTTTCTCTTTCTTTTTCTTTTTTCATTTTTTTATTTTTTCTATTTTTTCGTACACTTTTGCCCTGCCATTGCTTAAACATATAATACATCATGGGGGTTTATAGATACACCCCTACACTTGAACTTTTACATACTCGATAAATAAACTAATCTATTGACCCGAATTAGTTGGATCAAAATAACATGGAGACTATTTGACAAACATATGGGGGTATTGACTTAACTTTTCTTTCATATTCTTCCGCGAAATAAATACTACCATGAATCCTAATCGTCCAAAAACAATATATACAAGGATAAGGACTTAGCAATCGTGTACTCAAATAATTATCTTGGGTTAAAACAATAATATACTAAAAGCGAGTACATACAAGGTCAGCTAAGGTTTCGGGTGTAACAATTGGTGGTAAGGGTTTAACAATGCTCTTCATTAATAGTCCGGATTAACTAGAAAATTACGAGAACCGCAAAAAAGATAGGCTCGAAGGGTTTCACTAGGGGATTCTTGCACTAAAAATGAGTGCGAAGCACGGGTGTGGGATAGTTATATAGTCGAGGTGACCATAATAACAATTACAAGTATAAAACATGGGTTAATCCTAGTGCCTCTTATCATTTAGCAAATATTATTACTCACTACGCAGTCTCGGGATGCATCACTAAAGCAAGTTCTAGAATTATATACACTACCGGTACACTTTCATATAATTTAATACCGATATCAATGCTCCAGAAGAGGCGACAAAAACCATACGTACACATGCGTAACGACAGAATAGACACATATGACTGCATTTAAACCTTAACTCGAGAAAGCTAAAGGTACAAACTATCTTGGGCATCAAAGATGGACACCCGAATTCCTAAAGATCCAAGGGCGTAAACCTCACAATTTGGGGGTGAATTCATTTTGAGTGGAAGGGTTTTTGTGCTAGTCGTATAATTCCCTATCCAATAAGACGCTCTAGAACTAAGTTTCACCGGTATGTGTCATAATTTTTTTTAAATTTGGGTCAAAATTACCTTTTACGCTATGTTTTGATATATTACTCATCATTTTAAGGACAAAGCAAAAGACACATGGTGGAATAGTTTCTAAGGCTTTTATTTCCCCCTACACTTTTACGAACATTGTCCCTAATGTTCTATAAAGTACCCGTAAACAAATAAAGGAAAAAGAAAAGAGAGCGAAAGAAACTAGTACTCACCTGGTTTTGCTCAATGATTAAGAAGAAACAAATGATAAACCGGCTAAATCGTCATCCATGAATCTCCTAAGAACTTCCGGGCTTCTTCTCATCAAATATTTCCTACAAATCAAAGACAAGATGCAAACATACCTAGCGTAAAATCGGCGGAATGATAAATATACAACTATATGGTTTTACGTTTTTTACTCTATGACAAATAAATAAAGGATATGATGAATGTGTTAAATGCATTCGTGGTTTCCTGCAGGTTTTTAAGCAATGTACAAATTATGAAAATTATATAAAAAATTTCAAAGTTAAAAATCAAACTTTCCTGTAGCTGGGCTGGGGACGCCGTCAGGGAAAATCCTGACGCCGTCTCCACATTTTGTAGAGAAAGTTTTTTTGTCTTTCTTGAAAAATTTCTTCACGCAAGTCCACTTAGTATTTCCTGCAAACACCACAAAATTTATTAACACAATCATATGATTCGAACACACAAGTCGCGAATTAATCTAAATTATTTATTTGGTTTGTTTGAAAAATTGGTTCTTAAAAACCGGATATTTCCCCTACACTTATTTTTGCACAATACCTTTGAATGAGATTAAGACGAGGTTAAAAAAACAAAGCATGATTACAAAATATTTTTAAACAATAAAGAAATAAAACACACGACACACCTAGAATGCGGAAATTAAAAAGATTGGGTTGCCTCCCAATAAGCGTTTTTGTTTATTAGAGAGTCTTTTAGCTAGACTCGGAGTTGCGATTGCTAGGAATCATGGAAATGATCCAAGTTAAGGATATCACTTGGATTTTCTTTTGGTGAAAGTTTCCTAGTTGTTGGAATTGATTGGAATGCCCTATCAAACTTTTCTTCATCGCGGTCAATTAACTCAATCCTAATGTGCTATGCACCATCTCCTTCCTTAGGTGGTTTATTCCAATCTATAGTGTTCTCAACTAAGTCTTTCGATTCCTACATATTCCCCTTTAAATTAATCGGTATGGCTCCTAAGAACTCCACCATTTTCCTAAATACTAAGACATCCTTAAATGGGTTAACTTCAGCATCCCTAGCTATGGACCATTCCCCGGGCAAATGGTTATCCCAAAAGTCTCTTTTTGCATAATATGGGGGTTGGGCACCTATTCCCTCTTCACTAGTTCGTGGCTTATATGATTTGCGTTTCCCTATGGTAGTCCAATAAGGCATATTATCTTTTCCAAAGTCAATTCCCTAACTCCGAATATTGACTTAGTGAGTCCTTCTCCTACCGCTATTTTGGCTTTCTTACAATTGATTACGGCATTGGCGGTTGCTAAAAATCCTCTTCTTACTAGTAAAGGGCAAGTAGGTTCTCTCTCCATATCTACTATGTGGAAATCCTCAAATAGCTTTAGTTTTCCTGTATGAACCTCAACATTCTTCACGATTCCTACGAGATATGACTTAGTTCCATCCGCTAATCCTAGGACATCGTCAGTTTCTTCTAACAGTCCTACCATAAGCTTTTTGAAAAGGTTTAATGGGAGTAAATTCACACATGATCCTAAATCGGCTAGGGTATCAAAAGGCTTAGAGTCCCCTAGTCTACAAGGTAGAATGAGTAATCCGAGATCCTTCATTTTCTTGGGTGCTACACTTTGGATGTATTCGGATCCATTTTTTCCTAGTTCTAAACTCACTACGTATTTGTCTAGGAGGGCGTCATAGATTAGGACATGAGCTAGAACTTCAAGAACCGGTAAGTTGAGATGCAGGTCTGCGAACTCAACTTCTGAGGCCTTTTTGGGTTCCCTTGTGGTTGGTGTTTCACTTTCATTGACCGTTAAAGTGTTAACTTAGAGTTGGTCCTTTTGAATATTAGTGGTTGATTTAAAACATGTTTGGATGGCATTGACCGATTTGAAAGAGTTGGAAGAACCTTAAGGATCCCCCGTGGGATAAGAACGAGCAGACGAGGTTGAATTAGGGTTTAACTTGGGGTTCTTTACCGTGTCACTCGGGAGTACTCCCGTCATTCGATCATTGAATGCCTTCAAGAAAGCGTCTAATTTGTTGGTCACCTCGCTTTAGTATTGTTTGAAATCGGCTTCAAACTTAGATATCTTAGCGTTTTGAGATGCCATGAAGTTAGACATTAATCCTTCAAGATTTGATTGGTTGAAATCTCAAGAAGCGTTGTTGAAGGACCGGTTCGGGTACAAACCGTTTGATTGGAACCGATTAGGTGCGGTCCAAAAAGTATTTTGGGAATTTTGGGGTTGTCTCCACCTAAGGTTTGGGTGACTTTTACATGATGGATTGTAGGTGTCACCAAGGTTATTTTGCTCGGGTTTAAAAGTGTATCACTTACCTCCCGCTTCGTCGACACGCGCGAATGCATAATCAATAAAAGCTTGCTCAGGATTTTCCATGCAATATTGAGTGTCGTTAGGACCACTACGAATCTCACATGAAGAAGTGATTTTGTTCACTTGGACGGGTTGGCTAGGAGCAAGATGAGCTTCCATCAAATGTTGAACTTGATTTTCAAGCTCGATGAGGCGTTGGTCAGATGTACTCGGGACATTTTGAGGCATAGAGATAGACTTGACCGGTTTAGCGGAATCTCTTGGATCACTCCATCTTCCGTTGACACGGAGGGCGAGGTCCACTAACAATGCCTATGATTCTTCGTCGCTTTTGTCACGTAGCTTGCCACCGGCCGCTTGATTGATGGTTCGCCTTGTAATTGGATTGACATGGTCATAGAAAATTCGGATTAGGAGCCAAAGGTCGATGCCATGATGAGGGACTTTTTGGAGTAAGTCCTTGAAATGAGTCCATGCTTCGGAGAGAGATTCACCTTGGTGTTGTTAGAACATCAAGATGTCATTGCGGTGTTTAGAAGTCCTTCCTGGTGGAAAGAATTGAGCAAGGAAACGAGTAGTAAGATCCTTCCAAGTGGAGATGGATCATGCGGGGAGACGTTCAAACCAATTGCTAGCTTGATCTCGAAGGGAAAATTGAAATAAACGCAGGCACATTCTTTCCCTATTGACAACATTAAGGTTAAGAGAGTCCACAATCTTTAAGAAATCCTTAAGATGTTGATTTGGATCCTCGGACCAAAGTCTGTGGAATGAGCATCCGTTTTGCACCAACCGGATGGTGTAGGATCGAAGAGGCACCACATTGTTCCCATTGGGGAGTTTAATGGTGTTTCGGTAGCCCTCGTGGCTAAGTCGAGAATAATCTCCTAAGGTACGGCGCCAAATTTTGTCTCCCGTTGAGGTCAACGAAAGGATTTACGAACAAAAACACAAAGAAAAGATAGACTACAAGAAATATAATAAAACAAAAATAAAAATCTCACTCGAAAGGATTCAAGTGAGTAGATCTAAGCTAAATAAAATTCAGAACCTACGTTATTCCCCGCGCAGCGACGCCAGAAACTTTGATGAGGTTGTAAATCTCAATTCAGTTTTACAACTCCCTAGGCTGTGTACCTAACTGTTGTAGTGTAGTATAGGCAAGACACGGGGGTTGTTATCTTTCTCTAGGGGAATATCACTATGAAGGTCCAAACTAAATATAATTAAGATCTAGAATACTGAAAAAAGAATATTTTTGTATTTTTTTTATATTTTATATAAGCAAGTAAAATCTCGGGGTATGAAGGTGGTTTGATTTAAACTAATAATTAACTAATTAAACTAAATAAGAGAAGATAATTCGTATGATAAGGGAGTAGTGTTTACTTAATCATGCATGGTCCTTGGTATGCTTTTCCTAATTCTATTGACTTGTCACACTTGTGATGTATGTGTAAGTATTTTCGAGAAACATGACGAATTACACAAAAACATCGTCTACGTGATACCTTGCTAGGGCAACACACGTGCAAGGTAGTATGAAGACGATTACACAGCCCCTAGGGAGATATACGCTCATTAAAATACTTAAAAGGGATCATCCACATATGAGTAAGGTAGTATGAAGATTGCTACCTATGGAATCCTTTCTACACAATCATGCCGCTCTAGATCTTTGATACACTTAAGTAACTAGGGTTTTAGAGTCTAAGCATGCACACACATCAACAAGAAGCAATATAATTAAGATATACATACCAATTCACATGCAATCATAAGCAAACACTTAAAAGATCTAGCCTAGCATGTTCAAGATAGATTAAGCACAAATATCAATCAAACAATAAGACATATTGAAAGATAAGGATAAAAGAACTTTACTATTATGAATCAAGCAATTAGGGATGGTATAGAAGGGTTGAAAAACCCTAAAATACTCTCAAAATCTGCAACAAGTCGACCTCCCACGAACTAACCCTAACTCTCTATGATAATGTATATGAAAAACGTAAAATCAAGTTTGTATATATAGAATCCAGGGCGCGACAGCGTCACATATTCTCCAGACGCCGTCCCTACGCTATGGTATCTAGGCCTTCATATTTGATGGCTGATCCAGACGACGTCAACTTTATTTCAGACGGCGTCGCTAAGAGCTCCAAGCGACGTCACAAGCAATCCTGACGCCGTCTCCACCTTATGTAAATCATTCTTCAAGCTCATTGTCGTGCCAAATTGCAATCTTGTCCTGTTTCTTCTAAAATTGAGCCCAAGTCACAAGTATTTCCTCCAAATGTCTTCCAAGTGCTAAAAATGCAAAAAGAAACGATTAAGAACATATTTAAAGCATTTTTGCATGATTATAAGGGTAAAATGACCCCAAAAAAGAGTATAAAATTACACCTCATCAAGTGTTTAAGTGTTATGAAAATAGTGGCTTGAATGTGAAGATGGAACTAGGCTTGTTAAGCTCTAGTTAAGGAGTAGGAATGGCAACGGGACGGGGAATTTCGGGGATCGTATTTACCATCCACATCATCGTTTCTCAACCTCGTCCCCATCCCTGCTCCCATCCCATCGGGGAATCGTGTTACATCCCCATCCCCAATGGGGATCTAAGATCCACATGGGGATTTAGAGATTTTTCGTCCTTATGAATTGAGCATAAAAATTACACAAATGATTTTATATATATATATATATATATATATAACAGGAGGAATTTGACTAATTTATGCCACGTCATAATGCCATGTCATCATGGATGCCATGTCATTACTATTTTTTTTTATTTTTAGGTAAATATTCTATTTAGATAATTTAAGAATTGATTTCCTAAAGATATCAATCACCGAAAATTTTTATATATTATGTATACCGAAACTCCATGGCAATAAACCCTAATGAAGTATAATGTATATGATAACTCTAAAGATATTGAAGCCAGTTTACAAAGCAAACAAGAGGATGTTATGAGTAAAGAACAAGCCTTGGTTTATGCTCATAATCATCAAGTACATCAAAGCATTGGTTTATGCACATAATCATCAGGTATATGATAAGTTTTCTCTATATACATCATAAATAATTGATTTCTATTTCACAATTTTTTTAGGTTGATCACAGGCAGGCAGGCAGGCATATAACTGCAAAATCATGCTTTCAAAGGTGAAGACACCTTTAAATGAATTAATGGTAAGCACAAAGTGATTTACATATTAATCTGGATACTGATCAATTTAAAAGAAGTGATAGACTCTCTTCTGTTGTAACTTTATGTGTTTATCTAAAGCCCTACTCTTCTTTCTAAAACATTTTTTTTGGAATGGAAAATATATTGGATCAAACTTAACCTCCTACATAAGTTCCTCGCACAAGCTAGAAACACGGCTTTTCTTGTGTACGTATCTGTGGTACCATACCTCAATTATAGGATAAAACCGTGATAATTGCCAAGTTGATTCTTCAATCGTATTATCTTTAGGTCGTGCTTCTTCTGATTTTGATATTAAAGCAAAAAGACAAACGTTATTTAGGGGGTGTTTGCCTTTGCATTTTAATAGTGGTTATGTGAGATGGAATAATTAGAACAGAAGATTAGGGGATGGTGTTCAAAGCAATGTGTAAAGCTATAAACAAGATGTAGTCTCGTTACTAAATTAATAATCGAGTAAGCATCACACCTGTTAATACAAAATAAGCGTCGGGTATAGACCTGGGCTCAAATCCTGTGTTTGGTTGGGCTTCTGAATGATTTGAGCGTTGGGTTTTGTATTAGAGCAAGAGAAGTGACGATTTCCTCCACAATAAGATGAAAACCGTTAGCCTTACCGTGGGGGCGGACCCCATGGTTAGACTCCGGCGTGAAAGTAAGTAAACATGTAGAGAGAGAAAGTATGAGAGTATAGAGTGAGAAAATCGTACTGTTCATTATGTATTAGGTCCTTATTTATAGGGGTCTAGTATTAGGGTTTCCTAGTATTTCATAGTGGCCAAAGTGGGTCCCTTGTCGGGCAAGGGCCCGTAACAACTGTGCATACGGACGCGTGTATTTTCCGTGGATGAAAGTATCCTATAGTTAGGTCTGCGTCCGTTTTGTTATGTCCGGGTCGTGATCAATGCAGGATTGGGTTTGCTTTCGGCCCATGACTGCTAAGTTGGGCCCAGGAGCCCAAGTGACAGTGTGGTCCAAGCCCGGGGGCTTGGTATACCTATTATACGTTATCAAGTCCCCCCCAGTCTAGTATGATATTGCATGCGGATCATGTCCTGCGTATGGTGATTGATGCTAGACTTCTGGTTCCTTTGTTGTTGCTAGTTTGCTTCTGGAGTTATCTATTTCATGCCGTGATGCTTTCTCATCAAGTTGGTGACGTGGAGCGCTGCTGTCCTTTTATCTTATGGCTGATTTGACGGTTTTGATAGCTTTTTAACTATTTCTCAGATGTGTTGCTGTCATTGATTATGTAAGCGGTATACACGTGGCGTCATCAAACTGTTGGTAGGAGTAAATACACCAAGGGTATAAATACTCTCCTTATTTTTACTGTTTTATTCTTCACAAAACCTCCTTTCTGCCATTGTTAATTTCTTCAAGCTTTTATTCATTAAACTCCCTTCGTGCGTTGTTTTCTTCATCTCTACGGTTTTTCGAGATTCAGGTTAGCATCTTTCTTCGCTCATCCGTTCAAAATGACTAACTTTGCTGCTAAGCATTCCATTATGACTCCAGAAATGGTGGAAAATTTTGTAATGACTACTATATTCTTGATGAAGTTCATTCTGTGGCTCCGGGGCGGGATAACACTATCACTCAATTCCCTGAGGGTAAAGTGGGTGTTTATACCAGGTTTTTTTATTATTGTGGTTATAGGATTCCTTTCACAAAATTTTTGATGGTTGTTCTCTGATATTTCCGTATACATATTTCTCAATTATCCCCTTTTGGTGCTGCCCGCATATCTCATTTTGAGGTTTTGACGCGCGTGCTTGATCTTGCGCCATCGATAACTATCTTTCCTGCGTTTTATACCCACACATATAGTGACGGGTTATTTTCTTTTGCAAAACGTTCCCCATCATCTCCTTCTTGCTTCCCGAAACCCCCGGACTCCATTTAAAATTGGTCCGATCATTTTTTCTGGGTCGATGTTATAGTGTTTCCTATCCCCGTCTCTTTGTATGTGGGGGTGCGTTGGAGAAAGATCCAGCCCCTATCTTATCGCTCGCCAAGAGCAAACTGTTAGGCTCCTAGAGAACAACAAGGCTCCTTTCCGCCGTTATCCGGAATGCTTTTTGTGTCTTGTGGGTCTGAGCCCATATTACCCATTTGATGAGAGTACTTATCCGGCCTTTGAGATGCCTGATGGAACGGGTGGGTGTTGCTTCCTTCGATGGAAAAAAAATTATTATGATTTATGAGGTCTAATCTTTTGGTGTTTGTTTTGTAGAATTGGGTTTGCTTGACTTTATCAAGACTGCCGACCCCCGGAAGGTCCAAGCCGTGGAAGTTCAGAAAAAGGATGATCAGGTGAAGCTACTGGAGAGTACGAGTCATTGCTTCATGCCCTTGGTTGCTCCTGCTGCGGGTGTCGGTAGTTCTGCTGCTGCTCCTGAGGTGTCAGCTCCTGAGGTGTCTGTTCCGGCTGAGGTGGAGCCCGAGAATGTTATTCCGGAGGACACCTATTTAGATTTGATGGGGCCGGATGAGGTTGTCGCGATGCAGCCAGGGAAGTCCAAGAGAAAGAGGTTGGGGAAGCAGGGTGATGCCCTTCCTGCCAAGCAGCTGAGGAAGGATCACCCCAGTTTTGCTACTGGTACTGGCGGGAAGACCCTTGCCGGGCTGAGGCAACTTATGCCGACGAGTCCTCCTGTGTCGAGGCCTTCTTTTCAGGCTGATGTCCAGGCCCATGTTGTTCAGAGGTATTTAAATGTTTTTTTTACTACTTCTATGTGCTTTCCTTAACATATATTTTTTTATACTTGGTAGTGCCCGGATCACGGATGTCCCGGTGTATACTACTGCTGCTACTGTAACTTCCGCCCGGGAGAATGTGGGTATTACACCTACATCGGATGTAGCCGGGTCTTCTCAGCTCGAGACATCAGAAGGGTCGGATGACTCCTTTTATGAGTTGCCTGCCCTGAATTCCGCTGATGCAAAACGTTGGTATGTTCCTCGATAGAACATTACCAACGACTCGCTGTTGGATGACGGTTTTTCCTGCCGCACGTTGGTTGACCGCGTTGCCCCCTGGCTTTTTCTCTACCCTCCGCAGTATGGACTATGAACAATTGTAAACGGAGTTTAATGTGGGGGCGGCGCGGCAGATTTGTCTTGAGTCGGAGATAAGATCCCGTGCCGAGCATGAGCTTGAGCTTAAGGAGAAGCTCAAAGGCAAGTATGATGCTCGTGGTAGGTTGCTTGAAGAGAAGGGCCTGGAGATTCTTAGACTTAAATCTTTATTGGTGGAGGAGGCGGAGAAGGCGAAGAGGGCAGAGACCGCGGAGGTTATCCGTCTTCGTGGTCAGGTGTCTGCTTTGACAGAGGAGGTGCCAGTACTGAAAAGTAATGTTGCACAAAAGGACACTGACATCTCCTTACTTGATTCCCGTGCCACTTATCTCAAGTCTGCGCTTGATGATTCCAAGGCCGCTTGTGCTGAAGCCGGGAGCTTGATTACCTTCTTAACTTCTGAGAGGGATAGGCTTACCTCTGAGGTATGTCTTTTATTCCGCATGTTGTTGTTATATATATATTTTATTTTTTTAAACTTCTTATTTTTGCAAGTTTCTACCCTTCGCACCGCCTTTCAGAATTTTAAAGAGAATGCGGAAGCTCAGCAGGAGGAGCAGGCCCATGTACTTTATAACCGTGTAGCCGAGCTTGAAGCCCATGTTATGGATGTCTCTGGCCGTTTAGAGGGGGAATTTTATCCTTCCTACCTGACCACCTTGGCCTGAAGGAGATGGTTTCTAACGCACAGGATTCAGCTTGTTGTGCTAAAGTGTTTTAAATCTCCTGAGTATCAAAGCATTCTGGGTCACGCCTTGGGCTGTGTCGTAGATTTCGGTATGTAGGAGGACTTGGAGGCTGGGTATGAACATGGGGTTGCTGGAACCCCGCTTTCCGTGATCGAAGCTTATAACTCGGAGGCTGCCAGTACCAGCTATCTTGATGTGGTAAAGGCTCTTGAGGACGTGAACTTCCCTTTGGTAAATTTGTTAAAGTCCAAAAAAGATGCCGGGATGGATGAGGTCCTAGACTGCTTTACCCTGGACGGACCCTTGGTTGATCTCCCGGAAGCTGCTCACCTGCAACCGTGTCTTGAGCAGCTTTCCGTTCCCATCCATCATTCTGATGACAAGGCCATCGTTGGGGAGACTTCTTTGTCCTTCGCTTTGCTGAATGTTCATTCTCGCGCCGAAGGAGCGAAGAAGCATGCTGCAGCCCTTCGCCAGCTTATGATGGAGATAGTTTCTAACCCCCTGTCTTCTTAGACTTGGGTAGGTGAAACTAGTACTTCTGCGGCTCCTCTCTCCGTCAAGGATTTTGATGAAGTAGATACCGACGAGGCTCTAGGGAGCATAGTTGCCATTCCTAAATTTGAAGCCTGCCGCTTTTAGGTAGTGTCGTGACCACATGTGGTCTGTTGTAATAGTTTTTGTGTATAACTTTTTATGATGTTTTGTATACCGCGGCCGTCTGTGGCTATTTCTGCGGCTTCTTTGTAATATGAATGCTAGTTGAACATGTTTATATATTTTGCTATCTTTTATTCATTACTGGTGTACGTTCGTAATAGATAGTCTTGTGAATATTTATGGGTTATTCTCCCGGTGCAGGGTTTGCAATACCTCTTATGCACCTGAGCTCATTTTGAGGTTGCTCAACCTTTATTATAATGGATAATATATTTGCGGAGCGTGGCTCCTTGCGTGCGCGTCTTAACAATTAATATAACTTTGCAAAGTAAAAAGAAAAATTTTAGGATTTAAAACTCGTGAGGGTAGGTAGTCCCCACTTTTCATTAAAATTTAATACATTACAAGATAAAGATAAATTGAGATATTGCCCTCCGGATCATCATATGTGCCGGACGAGTTCTTACATTTCGTGTACATAACACTTTTTAAGATTACAAATGTTCCATGTCCGCGGGAGTTCGTTTCCTTTGCAATCTTTGAGTTTGTACAGTCCTTCCCATTTGGGTCCGAGCTTGCCTCCATCTCTGGCGTGACTTGCGTCGTTGCTGCGGTAGACCATGTCGTCTGGCCTGAAACTTGTGCCACGGACCCTGGAGTTGTAATACTTTTCCATTTTAGTTTTGCTTTTTGCTTCTCGAATTGCTGCTTGTTCCCTTTTTTCCTCTATGAGGTCCAGGTTTACTTCCAAGGCTTCATCGTTCTTTGTCGGATCTACTTCCATAGTTCGGATCGTTGGCATTCCTATTTCCGCTGGGATTACAGCCTCCGTGTCGTATGTTAGTGAAAATTATGTTTCCTCGTTGCTTGATTTTATCACTGTGCGGTGGGACCATAGGACGTGTGAAAGTTCTTTTATCCAATCTTTGCTTCTTTCATCCAATCTAGCCTTTATTCCTTCCCCTAAACTTCTGTTTGCCCTTTCAAACAAGCTGTTTGTTTGTGGGTGCTTCATGGAAGCAAAGCATTGACGGATACATAGTTTTTCACACCAGTCTTTGAATGGGTTGTCGCGGAACTGTTTCTCATTGTCTGATACAATTTCCCCTGGTAGACCAAATCTGCAAACTATGTTGTCCCATATGAACTTTTTAACTTGATTGCCTGTGATAGTTGCAACGGGCTTGGCTTTGATCCATTTGGTGAAATAGTCAACAGCTACAATTAAGAATTTAACCTTGCACGGACCTTTCGGGAAAGGTCTGGCTATTTCGATCCCCCATTTGTAAAATGGCCACGAAGATATGATAGGACTTAAATTTTGTTGCGGGTTTCTTAGGACGAGACGATGAACTTGGCAATCATTGCATTCCCTTATTAACTTTCGTGCGTCCATATGCATTGTTGGCCAGTAATATCATGTTCGGATAGCTTTGGCAACCACGGATCTAGGACCAGAATGCATGTTGCACGACCCTTCATGTATTTCTCTAAGGACGTAGTTTGCTTGGAGCGGTCTAACACACCGAAGCCATGGTCCTAGGAAGGATTTCTTGTATAAAGTTCCGTTAATTATGGTGTACCTGACTGCCTTACGACGTATTGCCCTGGCTTTCTTCTTATCTGCTGGGAGTATTTCCTTTGTAAGGTACTCGCATATAGGTGTCATCCATGTGTTGCCTTCCTCCTCTACTACGGCGAGGATTTCCTTTTCATTTATGGATTTCTCCTTTAGTTCTTCCACGAGTACCTGTTTGCTGAGATGTGCGAAGCTTGTGGATGCAATCTTGCTTAGGGCATCTGCTTTCTTGTTCTCGCTCCGTGGTACTTGCTTGATGGAGAATTCCCTGAAGCTTCTTGTGAGCGTTTTTACTTTGTTCAAATATTGGATCATGCCTGATTCTTTAGCGACGTAGGAGCCATTAACTTGATTGGCTACAAGTCTTGAGTCTACATGTGCTTGCAGGTTTTTTACGCCCATTTGTTCTGCGATCCGGAGACCGGCTATTAACGCTTCATACTCAGCTTCATTGTTTGTGGCTTCAAACGTGAACCTCATGGCATATGTGAACTCAACCCCTTCTGGATTGGTTAGTATTAGTCCGGCTCCGGAACCATCTATACAAGATGATCCGTCTGTAAAAAGAGTCCAAGGTTCCGGTACTTCCTCCGGTTCCGTCATGAGCTCGTCCGGGGACTCTTCCTCTGGCCGTTCCACAATAAAATCTGCTAATATTTGCCCTTTGATTGCAGTCCTTGGCCTATATTGGATATCATATCCTTCTAGTTCAAACTTCCATTTTAGCATCCTTCCGGAGATTTCTGAACTCGACAGCAGTTGCTTTATCGGTTGATCCGTTATTACGACAATTGTGTGTGCTTGAAAATATCTTTTCAGCCGTTTGCTTGCGCTGAGCAAGGCTAACACCAGTTTTTCCATGGGAGTATAATTGATCTCTGACCCTCGTAGAGCACGGCTTACAAAGTATACTGGTACTTGTTTACCTTCCCTGTCCGTCATCAAGACTGCACTGACTGCTTCTTTGGCTGCCGCTAAGTATACAATTAGCTCCTCCTTTTCCTTAGGTGCGGTTAGCATTGGGAATTCTACGATGAGCTTCTTTATTTGTTTGAAGGCTACTTCGGCCTCCTGAGTCCATTGAAAGTCACTCTTTTTTGTGCACTTTTTCAAGGTTTTGAAGAAAGGCGGTGATTTTTCAGCTGACTTTGATAAGAACCTGTTTAAACTTGCTAGTTTCCCATTTAGGTTCTACACGTCCTTGAGGCATCTCGGAGATGGCAAGCTAAGGACCGCGTCGGCTTTTTCCGAACATACTTTGAGTCCGTCAGTATTCACTTTATAGCCTAAGAACATCCCCTCTTGCATTCCGAAAGAGCATTTTTTTAGATTCAGCTTCATGTTTATTTGCCAGAGAGTTTTGAATGTCTCTGTTATGTCGCGGATAATTTCTTCTTTCGTACGGTTTTTTATGTCCAAGTCGTCGACATATACCTCCAGGTTGCGCCCGATCTGTCTTTGGAATGCCGTATCTACTAAACGCTGATAGGTCGCTCTGGCGTTTTTTAAACTGAATGGCATCTTTGAATAGCAAAATATCCCTTGACTTGTGGTAAATGCCGTTTTCTCTTCGTCTTCTTTTGCCATTTTAATTTGGTGGTATCCTTTATATGCGTCCAGGAAGCATTTGAAAGGATATCCACAGAGAGACTCTATTTTCCAATCTATTTCTGGCAATGGGTAGCAATCCTTGGGACATGCATTGTTTAGATCTTTGAAATCTACACGCATTCGCCAGGTTCCATCATTCTTCTTGACCATTACCGAGTTAGATAGCCAATTATGGTAATGCACTTCTCTCATGATCCCGGCATCCACCAGTTTTCCAACTTCTTCTTGGATTGCTTTATTTCTTTCTGGTGCTTGCCCTCTTTTCTTTTGCCTGACAAGTGGGCATCCTTCCCGGATATTCAAGCAATGTTCCGCGATACTTCGTGGAACGCCTGTCATATCCGCTGGCTTCCATGCAAACACGTCTAAGTTTTGTCCGAGTAGAGTGCATAGTTCCTTGCGTCCTTTTTCCGTTAGGGTAGACCCTATGGCTATTGTTTGCTCAGGGTATTCCAGATGAATGGCCACTCTTATCTTTTCTTCCAATATTTTGCCAGCTTCTGGGGGCCGCGTGCTAGGTCCGGATATCATTGCGCATTCCATTGGTATGATCCTGTTGCTTCATAATGTTACAGTTCCTCCTTCAACTGTGAACTTTAGCATTCCATGTGCCGTGGATGGTATGGCACGGATTTTTCTTATACCTGGCCTGCCTATTATTCCATTGTGTTGGGATGGTGACCTAACAACCATGAAGTTCATCCATGCAGATGTGGAATGCCCTTCGTCCCCTATTTTCACTAGCAAGGATATCTGGCCCAGCGGCCAAATGGTTTCCCCACTGAATCCAGTTAGGTATGTGGTAGGCGGAACCATTTGGCTTCTTATTTCAGGCCGGAACCTAACGAAATAGTGTTCGTATAAGATCTCTGCGGATGCTCCTCTATCCATATACATTCGGTGCACGAAGTGCCCTCCTATCTCAGCATCAATGATCATTGGTCCCTCCGTTCCGTCCTCGTCTCCCAGAGGTGGGAAAGATATTGTTGTCTCCGGGGAGAAACTCTGGGTAACCTTTTGCTTGGCTACTTTTTCCCATGGTTGGATCATTAGGATGGCTAGTGGTCTTTCCTTTCCGGTTGTATCCCCCTTCTTGGGTGCCTTTGGCTTGTCGTTCTGTTTTAGTTCTTTGATGAATTGCGACAATTTACCTGTCTTAATCATTTCATCTATCTGCTTTCTCAACTGCATGCATTCGTCCGTACTATAACCCGTATCCGCATGGAATTCGCAGTATTTGTTTGGATCCCTTTTTTATGCGGGGGTTACCATTGGTGGTCGAGCCTTGAATTTTCCTTTTTCTAAAGCAAAAATTTCTTTCGGGGTCTTTGTAAGGAGTGAGAACCTGTCTGGCTTCCGGTCCGACTGTGCTTGTTTTTGAACCCCTTTTGAAGCTAGGTTTGTTTCCCCCCTTCTGGTTGCTTCCATGTCGTGGGTGCTTTCTTCCGGCCGTGACTGAATGCGGCAACCTCTCCTTGTAGAAAAGATGTAGTTACCCTGTACATCTCGTCCATTGACTTTGGGATTTTTTTTCGTATAAACGCTTAATCAGCTCAGGGTGGGTTATCCCATGCATGAATCCAGAGATCTTTATACATTCCAGCGCTCATTCCACGTCCAGGACTTCTTCTTTCTATCTTTCCATGAAATCCTCCGTGGACTCTCCATCCCTTTGCTTGATGTGATGTATCTCCACTGGATCCTTAATGTGTTTTGTTTGCTGGCGATAGTTTTCCCGAAATGCTGTTCTTAGATCTTCATAGCTGTTAATGGATTCTTTTGGTAGTTTGTCGAACCAGACTCTAGCATTCCCAATTAGCGTTGAGTTGAACATGTGGCACCATGTTGGCATTGCCCATCTCTCTGTTTTTGCAGCGAACTGAAATAACTTTATATGGTCTTCCGGATCCCCACTTCCGTCGTAAGTCTTGACATGGCTAGGCATCATTGTCCTTGGGAAGTCAAAGTGTTGGATCCAGGACGTGAAAGGGTTTCTTTCTTCACACATCCAAGGTTGGTAGAGATCGTCTTCGTAGGTATCTGACCTGTGCCTTTTCGATTTGGACTTCCAGTGACCCCCTTCATTGTCTTCGCTCTTCGAATATCCGCTGGTTCTTCGAGACGACGTGCCCTCATGATGATGCTTTCTTGCCGGTACCTCGGTTCCCCTTGCTTGGGAACTCTGGTGGTGACTATCAGAGCGTGTATACGCGCCTGGTTCTTTTCTTCCTAGTCTGTTGAACACACCCCCTCCTTCCACGGCCGGAGCCTAGGTGAAGGAGATCGGTTTTGCTTGAGTCTTCTGAAGACACTGGCGACTGGTGACGGGCTTCGAGAGTGCTTGCGCCCCAGCCTTATCCTAGGCTCTGTCCGGGCATATGGTGTTTTTGACTCGGAGTAATGTGACTCTTCATGGTTTCTTGGATTTCTCCCAGATTCATTGCCGTAAAGTAGGCGCGCCTTTACCGCTTTGAGCTTATCTTGCTGCTCCTTTTCTTTTTGCATTTTTTCAGCAATAAGTGGTAAAAGTTGGTGGTAGTTCTTGTCGCACAATTCTCTTAGAGCTTCATTGGACGCAGGTTCCTCGAGATTTTGTGGACCACCTTTTCCCCCAGTGTTCCGCACAACGGATGTGGGAATTGTTGAGGTTTGTTGTTCATGAGTGCTCATGGTGAGTTTTTTAGAAAACGTAGTTGCGTTCGTGTCCCACGAATGGCGCCACTTGTTAAAACAAAATAAGTGTCGGGTATAGACCTGGTCTCAAATCCTGTGTTGGGTTGGGCTTCCGGATGATTTGAGCGTTGGGTTTTGTATTAGAGCAAGAGAAGTGACGATTTCCTGCACAATAAGATGAAGACCGTTAGCCTTACCGTGGGGGCGGACCTCACGGTTAGACTCCGGCGTGAAAGTAAGTAAACATGTATAGAGAGAAAGTATGAGAGTATAGAGTGAGAAAATCGTACTGTTCATTGTGTATTAGGTCCCTATTTATAGAGGTCTAGTATTAGGGTTTCCTAGTATTTCGTTGTGGCCAGAGTGGGTCCCTTGTAGGGCAAGGTCCCGTAATAACCGTGCATACGGACGCGTGTACTTTTCGTGGACGGAAGTATCCTATAGTTAGGTCCGCGTCCGTTTTGTTATGTCCGGGCCGTGATCAATGCAGGATTGGGTTTGCTTTCGGCCCATGACTGCTAAGTTGGGCCCAGGAGCCCAAGTGACACTGTGGTCCAAGCCCGGAGGCTTGGTATACCTATTATACGTTATCAAAAACAATAACACCACTTGCATTGTTAGTCGTCTCCTTGTAGCGGCATCGTCTTATTACGTTTGCCAAGAACGAAACAACATGATGCATGGTACGGGGATTAGGAACGTTGAACAGCTTGTGAATGTCATTTTAGACGTGGTCTGACTTAAGCTTGCCTCAATCAATTTTAAGAAGAATTTGAGGGTCGACAAGCTGAAGAGTACGTGGAAATTGGCAACTATTTAGTTCCTTGTTCTTTATCTTGGTCTAGTCAGTCAAGCTCGTCGTTTATGTTTATTGTTTGCTCGCTTGATGATTAGTAGTGGTAGTTGTGTTTTTAGCATGTTCAGAGCACATAGTTTATGTTTAGAGTGGCTCATTACCACTCTCTTGTGTACTTAAACTTTTTCTTTTTCATTAATATATTTATCGGGTATAATCCTTTTACCCAAAAAACAGAAGAAGCTTGATCTCGGACACGATTGCTTGTAATTATCGAACACGACTGCATGTAATTATCCATGATATATTTACAAACTATTCAAGAAATATTTGATTAATCCAAATGAAACTAAGCCAATACTTGAAAATTGGTTGAGAGGTGGTCCAGTTTATTGAGCATGATATAAATCTTTCAACCATGTTGAAATGAAAATGCTAATGGGGAATCCACTTGTTTTTAAGCGATTGGGAGATGGTCCAATTTGCGAATCATTCCACGCCTTTATAGATTGGACAAAAATCAACTTTGCTATATTGATATAGAGCACCTAATGTTTTAAAGGTGATGGTCACACCTTTAGCCTTTTCACTTTTCACTTGCGCGATATATTGGCTCACATCATTATTCACTACCTCTTATTTTTTCTCACCTTTCAATCATAATCAGTATTGCAAAAAATGCCTACAAAACCGATTAATCGCCGCCTATTTGCTATTGGGTCATCAACCTTTTCGATTTGTGTAAATCGGTCAACGGTGGTCAAACTTGCCAAAAACCTGTAAATCTTGCCAGAAATACCCAAAATTCCCCGTAAACTTATTTGAATCGCTTATAGTAGCTTGTATATCTATTACAATTTGTTTTTTAATAACAATCTTGCCGGAAATACCCAAAACTCGCTAGAAATACCCAAAACTTACCGGAAATGCCAATCCGTTTAATCACACCTAGACCGGTTACAAGCTACAAGAGGTTCGACCGCCCGACTACGGATTCACAATTTTTGCAAATTTGCTCATAATGGTCATCACTCCTCTCACTTTTCTTAAAGATACAAACATTCCCAACAAAATACTCCACATACACTTACAAATCAAATAAATAACGATAAAAGCATACATGGGGGCCACATATACACAAAATCCAAAAGGTTACCTCGGTCACCTTTCGGCCCTTGTTTTTGGCTTGCCCACACGTGAGTGTTCACCCCCACAATGGTCCTCACGAGTGAGGAATGACTCCTACCTCCAGCCTTACAGGTATTCACAATTCGGATATTATTCACATGGCTTGCAAACTGAAACAAACCAATTTAAAACCTAACCGAATTAAATATCCGGTCTTCGGTTTTGTTTTGATTTTGACAAAACGTAAACTGAATTCATAAAAAAATTAGCGATCGCCATTAAAACTTTTTTTTTAAGTATAAATGCGACATTTTCTGAGTATGTTAATCACACTTCTTTTGTAATCTACCTATTTCAATATATATTTAAGTGGGAATGGATCTAGTGAAAAGAATTATTTCATTAAAAAGAGAGAAAAATTTCTAGCCGTATATTTTAAATAAGGAATGAGAACAAATTAGAGGATGCATCTATTTTTGTGCATTCATTTACTTATGGTTATGATTTCTTCTCATTTATCTCATCTTAATTATATTTCTCATTTAATCCAAACTTTATATATTTATATGCATACATTGTTTGGACTTTTATGCCTCCTCATATTTACTAGATTATATAAAATTGAGGTCTACTTAGATAAGTGTTAACATATAACTATCTTATTAAGCCCAACTGTTCATTTAAGCCCGTATAATCATTCTGAGCTCATTCCCAGAATTTCGAGTCTGCTAGCAATGGGTACAGATATGTACTCCATATTTGATAAATAAAGTTTGTTATATAAAGAAAATCGTAAATAGGTTAAAGTTTATGGTGCATTTTTGAATTTTGTTTTTCTTTAAATATATATATATATATATATATATATATATATATATATAATATATAAAAAAATATATATATATATATATATATATATATATATATATAATATATTATATATATTAAACTTTCAACATTTTTTAATCAATACGTACAAATGTCAAAAGCATTGCAATATTGGGTTCGTTTTGTTCACAATTCGACGATCTTTTCAGTAACGTTTTTTTTTTCGAATGACATCGATAAATATGATCTAAATATTTGGTAAATAAGTTTGTTATATAAAAAACACTCGAAAATAGGTTAAAGTCATCTAACACCGTTTTAAAAATATAAACAAAAGAAAAATTTTTACTCAAAAGTCCGTCACACATCCATGAATTATATTTATACTCTCGTGTGCAACCAGATTTTATCTGAATGATTTATATAAGTTATAGAATGTGTTATTATTAGTGTATTCATTAAGATAAAGTTAAGGGTCCGTTTGGTTTCTTAAGGAATTTGGATATAGATTTGGATTTGGATTAGGATTTGGTTTTTGTGTAAGTTTAAAGAAAAAAAAGTAAGAGAGAAAAAATATATAAATTATATAAAATTGTTATTTTTAAATATACGAAAAATTATGTGTTTAAAGTTTGATTTAGGTTCATTTGGATACAAAGTTTTTTGTGTGATACCAGGGACCAATCTCCACCTTCATCTTCATCTAAATCTAATGATAAGATTAACCAAAAATTATTTTCAACCTTTTTTTCAATCTTAATATCTCTCAAACCTTTAATCGCAAGCGAAAAAAAAATATAACCATCACGAAGAGGGATTTAATTTATCTTTTCTAAAGATAATCCACTTTGACATACACTTTCGACAAAAAACAAAATACACAAGTTTTTTTTCACCTTTTTTCACATTTTTTTCACGTTTTTTTCACATTTTTTCACTGTTTTTTCACCTTTTTCCACGTTTTTTTAACGTTTTCTCACTTTGATATACTTTCGACAAAAAAAAAATCCGTTTTTTTTCACATTTTTTTTTCGACTTTTTTCTCCATAGAAACTTGCATGAGAATCATATTATGATATTAGATTACTGTTAAATCATATATGGATGGTTAGAGATAACAAATATTATTGTGTATGTCATAAAATGATATTAGTGTATGTCATATATGTATAATTTAATTTTAGTGTTAAATCATATATTATAATAAGTGTTATATCATATATGATTTTTAATGCAAATTTCAACAACGGAAAAAAAACGAGAAAACAACGTGAAAAACGGAAAAAACGAAGAAAAAAAAATCTCGAAAAAACGTGAAAAACGAAAAAAAAAGGTGAAAAAAGTAAAAAAAACGTGAAAAATCTGAAAAAATTTGAAAAAAACGTGGAAAAAAGATGAAAAAGACGTGAAAAAACGTAAAAAAAAATTTTGTCGAAAGTATATCAAAGTGGATATCTATTGAAAGATAATTAAATGCTCGTCGTGATGGTATATTTTTTTTTACTTAACGATTAACGGTTTAGAAGATATTTAAATTTTAAAAAATTGGTGAAATAATTAAATGCTTTTAATCACAACCATTGATTTTTTTTAGATGGATGGTGTGGATGAGTCCCCTAGTATCCAACCTTTTTTTGGTATTCAATATAACTCTCCTCTTTAGGCTGAAAGTTGTGTCAAATCCTATGTTTGGTATACGTATGTGGGCCCATAAGTTTGGCTTGAAAGAAAAAAATAAGGCATGCTCAATCTTAACAATAGCCAGGGTTGGGTTGTGGGGAGGGGGAGGGGGGGGGGGGGTTTACAAAAAACTTAACGTCAACTTCTTGTCCATTTTTTTAAAGGAGGTGGTCCTCAAACAATTGAGTTTCCATTTTCCATCTCTCATTATAAATTTTAAAATTATTTTAATACAAAACTTTAAGAGGAGATTATATTGAATACCAAAAAAAGGTTTGTAAACCTGGCTAATTGCTAAGATTTGAGCATGCCTTATTTTTTTCTTTCAAGCCAAACTTATGGGCCCACATACGTATACCAAACATAGGATTTGACACAACTTTCAGCCTAAACCCACCTATGCCCACATACCAAACGGACCCTAAATACAATTTTTCATCTTTTTCTACTGGATAACTATGGTTTAAACCGAATAAAACCGAATTCAGTTTAAATTGAACTAAACCGAAACCAAATTTGAATATGGTTTTTGGTTTGGGTTTAGGGTTGTGTTTAAGAATTGAAATTTAAAACAGAATAACCCGAACCAAACAAGAGCGATGATCATGCCCAGCTGTTCATTTAAGCCCGTATAATCATTCTGAGCCCATTCCCAGAATTTCGAGTCTGCTAGTTCCCAAATCCCAATGGGTACAGTTTGAACTTTCAACACCCCAAAATAACACTAGAAACTATAAAATCAGCAACCAACTTTGATGATGCAAATTAAATCGAGGAAGGAGGGTTTTAGAGAGTGTACACGTGAAAACTCGATGATTTTAAGTGTCTTTGTGTTGTTGCTTTAAAGCGTTTAGATCGTGCACTTGGACAAGGAAACCCCGAGTTTTAGAGCATGCAAATATTGTTTCGCTGTTACGGTTTTGTGATGAGAGCAACGAGAAGGTCCTCATGTATGAGTATGCGTCTAGAGGAAGCCTCGACTTGTATCTCAATAGTGATGATCTATCATGGGTTCGAAGGCTTAAGATATGCACTGGTGCGGCTCGTGGACTTGAGTACCTTGACAACCATGGTGGAACACAACATAGACACTCACAATAGCCGGGACGTAGATCCAAATCCAATGATGGTCAAATAAGCAAATAAGCATCAAGCCCTTAAATTACAGGCTTTCACTCCTGACAGTTTCCATGCTCTCAAAATTTGTATACAGCTTAACTACTCGCTAGATGAAACTTTACCCCAAAACAAGCCTTTTATCCAAAATCATAGTAAACCGCCTTACATATTAAAAGTATACCAAGCGAATCAAAACCCAGTATAGCAGGCTACACAACGTAAAACATAAGCGAAAACTGTTGAACTCATGTTGAGACGGGTGCGTTATTCTGCCTGGCGTATTTCCCGTATTTCTTTGAAATGCTAGCTTCCGATAATGTGTCCCATAACTGCACATAACCGAGCAACAAGTTTAATTATACAAAGTGAATAACCAAAACAGAATATACTGAAACATTTCTGAAAGTTCAACGCCTTGTGACAATGTATATTTTCGATATTTCAAAGTCATAAATTTTAATTGTCGGTTGATCCAAAACTGTAGCAAAGCTTACCTCCAATTTTCCTTTAGAGCCACCAAGAGCAAGCAAAAATGGACAGTCTTCCGAGAATGACAACGAAAAAACAGCTCCCTGAGAGTCAAAAACAAGAAAACAATCATGCTTCCATAATAGCGAACACTAATTTCTTAAGGATTCGACACAAAAGATAATCAAACATACAGCTTTGCGATTCTGTGAGGCGATACACGATGGTTGGTTATTTGATAAATCCCATAGTTTAACCTGTTATTACCAACAAACGTTCATAATATAAGAGATGATATTATGCAAGTGTGACAAATATATAGATGGTTAAATAAACTAAACTTGAAATTACCATTTTGTCTTCGGAACCAGTTGCAATAAGCTGGAACAAGAAAAAGAGTTGATCAATATAATGTTATTGTTAACACTAAAACCGTAAATAAACAAAACACTAAAAAAAGAGGCTTACATTTGGGACTACTGGGTTATACGAAATAGCACAAACATTTTTATCATGTGCGTGGAGAGTGAAAGTCGGCTTTAATTCTGCAGACGGATTGGACGAGGCGTTTCTGATATCAAAACCAACAACTGTACCGTTCTCAAGACTCACCTGAAAACAGTAACATGTAAATTAACGTGAAATTTTGATATGTTTATTTATGCACCCGGGATATGTTTTTATATCAAACAACCCACAAAAG
>BQNB010050827.1:3446-39382 GCA_026074375.1 Tanacetum coccineum | reverse complement strand
TTATTACTACTAATAAGCTGTTGTTTTTAGTGGTCATTTAGCTTAATTAGATTAGTATTAGCTTGAGTAGATAAAAGGTTTTAGCTGTTTTAGTATTAAAATAGATTTTGAGTTCATTTTAGTTTTGACAGTTAAACTTAAGGGGTGTTTGGGTTAACATGGAAAACGGGTCAAAAATGCTTTGTGTATGGGTTGTGGTACTCAAGCTAGTTTTAGCTTAGGTTGTTAAGCCCATTTAAGCTGTTCTTATAAGTTTTTTAGTTTCAAAATTGTTTTTCAAAGTTTTTTTAAACCATCTTCAAAACTGTGGTGTTCAAGAAAGGCTACAAGAGCTTATCTCATAAGCTCTTGTGATCTTAAGTTGTAGTGTCAAAAAAGTGAGTGTTTTGTGTGTTGGAAACAAGCTGTAACAAGCCTTGGTGTCATTTGACTTATTGAGTCAAAACCACCAAGAATTTAAGAGGCAGTTTTTAAAAGCAAAAAGACCCTTTTTCAAGAGTAAAATTCAGCAAGTTAAAATGATTTTTGGAAGCTTAAAATTGGTGCACAAGTCCATTTCATAGTATATTCAATCTGTTTTAGCTTATCTTTTTCATTTGAGCTTATTTGACAGCTTTTAAAAAGCTGTCAAATAAGCCCCTTGATTTTAGCCTTAATCTCCCCTGGTGCAAAGGGGAGACTTTAAGCTTCCTTTTCTTAAGCTTTTAGTGTACTAAAGTCTAATTTTTTGGCTTATTTTGAGAGCCTATAAGCCCTTAGATAAGCCCTTTCAATTTCAGCCATTAGGAAGCTTATTTGATAGCTTAATTTTAAGCTCAAATTAGCCCCTTCACTGTTTTAGCTTAGTGTTAGTGTAGGGATTGCTTATTTTTCATTCTTGGCTTATTCAGCTATTGTCATAAGCTCATTTGATTCCTAGCAGCTTATTTTGATAAAGTAGTTAGTTTTGAGTGCTTATTTCTCATTTTCTTTGCTTATTTAAGTGCCACAGTTAAGCTTTTTAGCCTTAAGCTTAGTTTTAGTTTCTGTCCAACTTAAGCCCTTTTAACAGCTTATTTAGTTTTAGCATTTAGCTTTTAGTGCTTATCTAGTTCAGGATTAAGTCCCCTTTAGCTTATTTAGTTCTAAGATTAGCTTATTTGTCCATAGTTCAAATGACTTAGTATGATTTTAGCTTTAAGCTAGTTTAAGCATTCTGTCATTTTTAAGCTTATTTTTAAGCTTATTGAGTGCTTTTCATAAAAAGTCGTAGTTGACAAAGTTGTTAAGCCCCACGAGCTTAACAACTTTGCTTCACAAAGTTTTTCCAAAAAAAAAAGAGGGAAAGACAAGGGAACCGGGTGAGCAAGACTCGAACCCGGTACCCCTCGATACAGTCCCCCTTTTATAACACTACATACCGCTGCGCCCTTGGGTCTTTTTCGTTAAAGACTCAAGGGCTTTAATATTTATACACGTTTTGTGCTTTTAAGCCATTAAGCTGTTAACAGCTTATTGAGGGCTTATTTATAAGCCAACTTTGTGTTTCTTATTTTTCGTAGGTTATTTATAAGGTAAAGTATTTTTAGAAAAAATTTCAGAATTTTTCGAAGTAGTTTAGTATTTTTTACAATTTAATTTCGTTTAAAGTTTAAAAAATTCATAGAAAATACAAAAATTATCAAAAAAATATTTTTCTTTTTTAGAAAATTTTATTTTGTCATATAGTTTGTAGGAAAAATATAAAACTTTTCATAGGGTCATTTTTACAACTTTTCATTTTTTAAAGAGCGGTCCGGGTACGGGATTTTGTCTTGACTCGTTTTTGGGTCAAACGAACTCCGTTTTCGGTCTAGTCTTTTTCATTCTTCGTTATTTGTTCCCTAGAGTAGTTTAGAAGCAAAAATTTCTTCGTAGGGTTAATTTTGAAGATTTTAGGTTTTCCCCCTTTGTTCGGGATTCGTGCTCTCGTTTTCTAGTTTAATTTCATAATTTCTAGGTTTTCTTAAACGTTTTTGTTTGTTATTATCTAATTTGACTTTTCCACACTTTCAAATCAATTCTCTCCTTCAAACTCAAATCTTCGACCGTATCGATCTTCCAGTCCAGCCTCGTTGGGGATAAACGACCCGGGAACACTCTATACTACTTCTCGGTTTCATTGATTGTGTTTCAAATTACACTTACTATATATATTTTATATTTTATTATATATTTTAAGGTGTAGTTTGGACGGATCAATGATATGTTAGGATATGAATCCGAGAAGTATTCTGATGATGAAGATGCGGATGGAACCAACCATGCTAAACATGCGGATAGAACCAACCATTCTGATCTGAAACTAGTTAAGAGGGGCATAACCAGGCTATATAAGTTTCGCAGGGAATATGGAAAACCTGGCGGAATAAAGATCAAGGTAACCTTTGATGCGTTGAATAGGGTATCAGGGTTACACAGAGCACTGTTTTCGAGTTTTTAGGAGATCTTGTTAGTGAGGACATAGGTTTGAAGATTCTATCCTGGAAGAAGGTAGATAAAGAATCAAGAGATAAACTATGGGATGAAATCACTGAACAATATATACAAATTTTTTAACACCAGTACTATATAAGTTTATCTATGCATTTACATTATGTGCACCTAATTAACAACATTCTGTTAATCTTTGTAGCGATATATTGGAATGTTGACATAGACAGACAGTAAACTTGGTTAAAGCTCGTTCGTGGAAAAACCTGCTAAGGAATTTCAAAATGAAACTGAGAGAAAAATACATATTGCCCAAACAAACCTAATACACCTTCGAAACTGAATAAAACACTCGGTTCCAAGTATAGTGCAATTGTGAAAGCAGAAGAATGGGCCGAGTTTGTAAACTACACGACCACCGATGCATAGAAGGTTTAATTAGTCGTCTTTATTTAAGTCTATATGTAATTTCATAATAAGCATCTATAATCTTCTCAGTAGCTTTAACAATCCAGCAGCATTAACTTTTCCACTAGTATTCTTAACTTGAACTAGCAGTAGTAACTTCAATGACATGCCTTAACTCCCACTGACAATTACTACGATTAACTGTATTGCAGCAGTAGTCAACATAGAGGGCATATATTTCATTGTAGTTCTCCAGCAGTACTAACTTTATACTAGCAGTACTAAGTTATACTAGCAGTAGTAATATATTAACTAGCAGTACTAACTATGTACTAGCAGTAGTAACATATTTACTCTAGCAGTACTAACCACTTGGTATCTTTTCCTTGAAGATCATCAGCAGCACTATCTTTACTTGAGCAGCATTAATCTTTAACAGCATCAAGAAGGCTTTTAATCCCAACACTTGTGATTTTGTGTTTTTAGGAGAAATCAGCTAGAGGTAAAATGGCGCGTTCCAAAAATGTTTATCATCATAAAATGGGACGAGGTGGATATGTTTTTGTGAAAGAGAAAATGGTAAGATTACATAATGTTTGTTTTACAAATTGAGAGATGAGTTTGAGAAATGAATCTGTTTACATTGCACAATTTGCACATTTGCATTTAATACCCTCATATTTTCGTTTATCTTGGTTTAACTTTACATGTGTATGCATTTGATGTTTATTAGATCGAAAATAAAGAAATTGAAGCAGATGAAGAACCCCCGCGTGGTATAATGTGGTTGAAAGGAAGGGTAAACAAAGACGGAGAATTTACAGATGATGAGATTAGATCAGTGGGAGATAAACTTGTAAGTTTGACTGCAAATTCTATTATTATGCTTATTTACGTTTAATAACCTATTTCCCATATTTTTGTGCAGAAAGAAGCTGATGACAAGATCAAGGAAGGAACCTTGAATCTTGATGATGGCACTGATGCCATGACAGTTGTGTTTGGTAAGGAAAAGGGAGGTTATGCAAGAGGAGTGGGAAGTGGAGTTACATACAAGAGGTATTTTCATCTTCCTCGAAGCAGACAAGCAACTGATGAAAGAATTGAGTTACTTCAAACTCAACTTGATAATGAGAGACGCGAGCGTCAACAAAAAGATGTATTGGTCAAGAAATTATCCACCGAGATGACAGAAAAAGATGTATTGGTCAAGAAATTATCCAATGAGATGACAGAAACAAAGGGAATGCTTAGTCAACTGATGAATCAGTTGGCTGCACAAGGGGTGCAGTTGAATTTGTCATCTCAATTGCAAGTAGCCTCAGATGTAAGCCATTTTTTATGTTGTTAACAATTTCATTTTCTAATGCTAACACCACTGATGCTAATGATAGCAGGCACTGAACATAAACTGATGAGTCAATGTATTTCTTAATTTATATTGCAGGTGACTCCAATGGGCGCTTATGAGGTGGACGGAACTCAGTCAAGTGTTGTTGTACGTGATAAAGATGCGAGAATTCAGAAGAAGTCTAATGGGCTTGTAACTTCGAGAAAGGTAATGAAAACAATGGTTTTGATTTTTGAATTTTACATACAGGACTAATGTACCATGTTTTATATATACATATAGGAACCTGTTAAAACCGTCGGACCTAAGAAAACGCCTAAGTCACGAAGAAACGGGTCTCAAGATTCCCAATCGCAAGGAAATGTGTCTCCAACACAAGAACTACCAACAGTATGTATTTCAACATGTGTCTTGTTATTCTTTTGTTTAAATAATTTCTGATATATACATGCAAAAATTCTTTTTTTAGGCATCTAAGTGCAAACTGTGGCACTTAAAGAAATCAAATATTGTTGCTTTGGGTACCGTATACAAGTCTGATAGAAAACAAATGCTGCATAACCAAGCACTCCTAAATGATTGCTATAAAGTGTCAATTGATTCATCGTTAGTGGATACAGCATGCATAGACGTAGGAAACAATAGGTTAAAAACAGTTAAGGATGGCGTAGGTGGTTTCTTTGCATGGCCAAAGAATCAAGTTGTTCTTGATGAGGAGGTACATACATGTGTTTTTTCAACCTACATATATATAATTCTTCATATTTAATTCAATGTTTGATACAAGCGTTTTGTGTTCACTGCAGGTTACACCACCAACTACGATACAAAAGATTAGTGATTACAATTCTGCACCAAAATTACAATCGAAGCGCAAAAATTATGTCTCTCGTGAAACCATGCAACGGCAAGCTAGGACGGGGAAGAGTCATAAGTCTTTAAATTATGGTAGTTGAGAATTTGATTATGTACGACATTACAATTGTATATTTGGTTCAGTTATATACATTCGAGTTTTATTCAATTTGAAATTGCTTTTTGTTTTTAATTCTGTTATATATATATATATATATATATATATATATATATATATATATATATATATATATATATACTATATAAATATATATTATATAATGACACAATTATTGATTTGGTAAAAAATATATGTGACAAAAGATGCAACTCACAAATAAGCGGCCAACGCTATCAACATTATTGGGTCACGGCCTTATATTTAATTCGATGTGTGACTAAATATTACAAAATGTCACACAAACTAAAAATTCATGTGACTATTGGATGAACAATAGTAACACAAAATACACATTCACTCACTAACTTTATCAACATATGCCACACTTTTAACAACTTTTTAGTAACGCACATTTGGTTAACTTGTATGTGACTAAATAACAAAAAAAACAAGCTTTGTGTGACTAAATGTTACAACATTTGCGCACACACACTTAAACTTCATGAGAACCATTGAATGAACAATAGTCACACAAAATACACATTCACTTAACTTTAAACAACATATGGTCACACTTATTAACACTTTTGGCCACTTTTGGTTAACTTGTACGTGACTAAATTAAAAAAAAACATGCTTTGTGTGACTAAATATTACAAAACGCCACACAAACTTAAAATTCATGTGACCATTGGATGAACAATAGTCACACAAATACACTTCACTGCTATAAACAACATATGTCACACTTATTAACAACTTATTGGGCACTTTTGGTTACATATTGTGACTAATATCCCAAACCAAACCATAGGCTTTGTGTGACCTAAAAATTATAAAATGCTCGTACACAAACATAAAATTCATGTGACCATTACAATGGATGAACAATAGTCACATAAAATACACATTTACTTGATTTTAAAAAGCATATGGTCACACTTATTAACACTTATATGGCCACTTATTTTAAAATTATATGTGACTAGATCTCACCAAAAAAAAACGAACTACCCGTTTGTTGTAGACAAATCATCACAAACGTCACATTTATAAATATACATATGGCCAAACTGACGATAAAATAGTCATACAAAATACACAAGTTACTTAAATAAATCAACGTCAAAATGTCACAATATAATATATATTTATTTGGCCAAAGGACGTACAATACTTACTTCTCAAATACTATATCGTGTACTATAAAGTGTTTACAGTCCTAATACTAATTAATCCAAACAAAACTTGTGCCTTAAATGTCACACCTATTTGGTTTTTTGGTCACTCTTTTTCAATGGAATACGACTAAGCCCAAACTCCCTAACGTCACCGTAAGTGACCTACCGAGGCGCGATTCTTTAGTGACAAACACACCAAAAAAACACGAGTTGACCATGATGTCTTAATCATCCCACATTTTAGGAGTGACCAATACCAGTTTTTTGTACCAGTGTCCGCATCTATTTTCAAACATCACTCCGACATCCAACTAAATCTCGAGACGAGATTTCTTTTAAGGGAGGGAGACTATAAAAAAAACTCACAATTTTCATCTATGCTATATTTCCATCTATTAAATTAGATGCAATTGTCATCAATGTATCATTAACTAACTTATTAAAATAAGTAGAACCATTTTCACAGAAATTTTTTGGCTTTATCCCACCTATTATGCAACGTAACCGTGCATAACTAAGAAAAGCGAGCTCAACAGCTTAACCACCTATGCCAATTCATCAACAATTATGAGCCGGGTAAACATTATAATAGTCAAGCAAATGTTTTTAAACTCTATTTTATCATACATTATCTATTTAACGTACTTTTTAAAACGTTAGTTACAAACGGATATCAAAACGTTAACGTTTATATCAAAACCTAATTATATGTAAATGTTTACCCAATAAGTGAATGTTCAAGCTTGCAAGGCATGTTGTACAAGTTGTACAAGTGCATAGACTTTTGAATATTAATTCCCTCCAAAACCTATGTACAACTCCCTAAAGCTCAAAGTACAATTCGACTATGGATAAATTCAAACTAGCTTATTTTCCCTCCATTTTCATTCTAGATTTCGTACAAGCTCTTAGGCATAAGTTACAAACACATAATGCTCAACATATAAACCCTAAACTATCCTAAACCCTAACCCTAACTCGAATTAAACCAAAACCTTAACCCAAAAACCATAATGACCCGAAACCCTTTAAAACTTATAAAACTAATCCTAAACCAAGCTAGCACCCTTCTACCTTGTCACCACCTAGCCTAACAACTTGTCTAAGCACCTTCATCACCACCTTAGCACAACTTGCACCCTAAGTCTCCTTGTCACCACCCTATGATAACCGAACCCCCTCCATAACCTTACACCTTGTTATGCTAAGTTCCTAGTCATCCTATCTATACCTTGGACACCACTTCACTTACCTTGGCCACCACTCTAAGTAAACTTGGCCCTTACTTCACCTAAACTTGGCCTTCAAGTTTCCCTAGCCCTATATATACACACGAACATATACATATCTCCACCATTCACCATTTAAGTTTCAAACTACTTCAAAATCATGTTTTAGTCATACCATAGAAAAGAAGAATGAAGGTTTAAGCCATTTAGGAAGCCAAGGTTCAAGGAAAGAAGTCTCTTGATTCATCTCTAAAGTTTTCGAGTTGTTTTTGCCCATTTCGACCCATTTTCATCATTTCGTGTACTAGTAAGCCTTCTATCTCGTTCAATAAGCTCTAGTTGTGTTTAAGATCTTGTATGAACTTTGTTTTAATTCCTTGATCAAGCTAAATCATTTTTTTGGTTTTCCTAAACCAAACCGTGCCCTAAACGCACCCTAAAACCCTAAAAAGCCATTTTCGTGCACCTAATAAGCTAAAAGCTATAAGCTGGTATTATAAGCTATTTCAATAAGCTCATTTATCATTTCTATAAGCTTGAAAACTAAACTTAAAACCTTAAATCCATCGGGTTTAAGCTCGTAAAAGTTACTTATTTTAGCTTATAATAATAAGCTATAACCTGCAATTTGATTTTAAGATCAAAAATACAAAAATTATGGAAATTGGGCTAAAAATGCAAAATATTTCATGCAAAGGGGTATATATTGTAAATTATGAAACTTTATAACTTTTGGGCCAAAAATGTAATTATCCTAAAGTTAAGCTTTAGGGGTTTGTTTTGCCATACTTTAAAGTTAAGGGTTTAAATGTTTAAAGATATAAAGTAAAAGGTTAAAATTGTAAATTAATATATACCAAGGGTATATATTGTCATTTTCATATTCTCAAGGGTATAAAATGTAACATTTTTATATTAATGATAAAAATATATTTAAATATTATAAGACTCGATTTTATTAAAACCTGACACATTTGTTGTTATCATTCGTCGATCGAAACACTATAAAACAATTATGTTATAAATATAACATAATTTATCATCCGCTAGCTTTTGAAGAAACTTAAAAAGATAAAATCTTATCATTTAATCTATAACGTATCATGTTACAAGGGAATTTCATGTGAGGGGTTTCATTTGGGTAGACGTTTTGACGAGTTTCTGGATTTACGATTTAAAGTGTCCTAGCTCCTCAAACGTTTACTACATGACCTCTGGATTATGATAGCCCGAACAGTGATACGATATTTTCACAAGTTATCAAACCAAAAACCGTTAAACTTTATGAAATAAAGTTTGTAATATCAACAATCAAACTAAGACTTGACATATTACCCCAGGTTGCGTGACGAGGCTGTTTACTCTCATTTGAATTAAATTTCAAATCAATCAACTACCTTGATAAGGTGAGTTCATAGTCTCACCTTTACATGTTTTCTAAAATCCCATAGGGAGATACATGCTATAAACCATGAATACAAGTGTTTTCCAACTGTATGCTATCCTGATATGTTATTGCCTAAGTTTGCCTTCACTGCCAATATTTCTTAATCATGAACCATTAGTCACTTGCGAGTGAACGCGAATATTGTGAATAGATCTATTGGGGGTGACAACTCCCGTTGGTGTACCCGTACATGGGGTAACCAAACGCACTATATTTGAGAACAAATGATAACTTTGGCAAGTTACCTTTCCTTAAGGACAGTTGTTCCTTCAAGTCGTTAAATTGACTTTGGATGTTAATGTTTGGTTGCATGAGCTTAGGGCAATAATATTGTTTTCCATGATAATTGTATTCGTTGCAATTATTACCACTTATGATGACTTGTATTCAAACATTTCATTACAAACACTGTGAATTTCACTCAACCGTTGTGTTGACCCTTTTAGCATGTTTATCTCAGGTAATTGAGCAATCTATGGCACGGAGTGGCATTGGACTTGAGGACGTCCAAACTTGTTATCATTCAAACTTTATGTTTTCAATGTACTTTGGGACCTCTTTTGTAAAACTCTGATATATTATTGAATGATAACTAAATTTTCCAAAACGTCTCTTTTGAGTCGTTTTCTATGATTATGACTGTTGATTCATGAAGTAATACCCCAAATTAGCTTCCGCTGCTATATGTCAAATAAGGGGGTGTTACAGATTGGTATCAAGAGCCTCGGTTATAGAGAACAAGGTTAAAACCTAAACTATAACTACTTTTTCCATCCAAGAAAGTCCTCCGTGCCACTAATCTAGAGTCTGAGATAGCTCTCTATTTAGTGATTATACATCTAGACCAATAGGATCACGAATACCGACATGCCTTGCCTTTAGATTGCGAGCTTAGTTGGACCAATTAGGAGACCTTGGGATCAACGAGTATGTTCTTAATCAATTGGTAAAGATTTGACATGTGGACTACTAGCGTATAAATCACCGTTAAGCAGTAAGTGGGTAAAGTCTCTATGAGCTAGGGTTTAACAATATCACCATTTAATCCATAAGATAGATTATAATCAGCAAATAAGGATGCTTTATGCGGATACGTTAATTGTGACAGAATTCTTCGTATCTAGGTCTTAGGAAGAAGTCCAGCCTAAGTCTTAAGAATGATATGTCACCTCGAGATAAGTAATCATTGCATTAAATAAACAAACCAACTTCTAATCGGATTAATAATGGCAAATACAATTTTCTATTATAAGGCTAGACCGCTCTTTTATCTTCTTTGAATTTGCTTGCGAGTGTTTAAGTGTCTTGAATTGATTTTAGTCACCACAAACCCGTGCCAGTCTCTCAGACTAAAAACCATTAGAATTAAGATTAGGACTAACATAGGATTAGCATAGGTTTGACTTAGATTAAAATTAACCTAGATTAGTTAACCAAAATATTAATAAATTGAAAAGATTTTACCTCGCATCAAGTGTTCGACACCCTACTTACCACGAAACTCCCATCTGACCGGGTACACTGCCCGTGAAAGTGTTGTTTTTTGTTAAGTATGCAAAATATAAATTTAAAACTTGAAATCATAAATTACAACCACACGACGACACATTAGCTTGCCATCTTTCATTATAGAGAGAAAACACTATATGATATAATTGATCGAGATCTATGGAAACAAATGGATCCACAATCATTCATCATTTTTGCGGAAACAGCATATGATTGCTTGAATGAAGAACGATCCCGACGCCCAGATATAGGTGAGGTTGTCACAAGACTGAGAAAGCGTTGGAACTTCAGTTGGCACATAATAAAAGGCTGTAAGACCTTTTTTCTTTCTCTTTCATCGTTCTGTCATAATACTTACTGCTGGAATAAGTCCGTATTTATCAATAAGTTTACTAATCAGTGTACATATTGCAATTGATGTTAAAGGATAATGTTGATGTTAAAGGATAATGAAGCTGAAGGTAAGGCAGTGAGGGATGGAATCCAGAGTAAGGTATGCACAGACTCCTATAATCCTTATATTATTTTTGGTTATTCGGTTTGGATTTTTTTCCTGGGTATATGTCAAACATGATTGTTTATGTAACAGTTATTTGTGGCAAAGGTATAATGTTTATTTACTCTAAAACCTGCAAAACAATGTCTCGCCCACTAGACGAGTTGACCCGACCTCCTTCTCTTTCTTTAAATTTGGCATTCTCTATTTGATGAGGGCGAGCATCCCATTTTTTTTCTAATTTATCATGGTATGCTCTCTTTGTAATATGATTGATAAAAGCTTTAAAAGAAATAAATTTACAGTACAAGTAGGAATCACAGGGGGTAATACCCTGTGTTAGCTGTCAATCCTTCCTATATCTCTTAATTTAGGCCATACCGGTAATTCGTTGTCAGCTTAAAAAAAACCTCAAGGGTAGAATTTAGAGAAAACATTTTTTAACTTGATTTTTACAATTTGTGTCCTAGCACTATTTCAAAATGTTCATTTAGGTGATTTATAGTATCATCTTGTTTTAAAATCATTGCACCCAGTGGCGGAACCAGACAAATAGGTTGTGGGGGGCAAAAAAAAATTTTGACAATAGCAACAAAATGCGGAACAAAAACGAGTATCGAAATGATAAATCTAGTATTTTTACTTAGAGATGAAAGATTTATAAGGTTTTAAATCATTGAATGTTAGGTTTTAGTATGTGGGTGGGAGGCAATTTGAGTTTTCGGTTGGAGGGCACTTTTGAAAAAAGCTCAAAATCAAAGAAAAATTACACTAAAATCTCATCTTGTCGGACTAGCCATGAGGGGCGCCGCCACCCCATACTTAATACATGCATCCGCCCCTGATTGCACCTATCTTATACGTATATTTTTGATCAAAATGTCACTTAGCTTAATATATTGTGATTTATTGGCAAGCTCTTCAAATTTAATGTTTTTGGAAGTCATGGTTTTTGTTTTCTATCCTCGATCAATATCTAAAAGGATATATTTCATAAAACAGTTCCAATATCTCAAAATAGAGTTAGAAGCTATAAAATCAGCAACCAACATGTTCGATGATGCCCATTGCATAGGAAAAGGAGGATTTGGGAAAGTGAACAAGGGAGATTGAGTATTGGCAACAGCCAGGAGCGCCAACCATTGACCGAATTGGTCCGTAAATGCTACAAACAAAATACCATGGATGAAATCATTTTTGGTAATAGTAAGGATGAAATAAATCCTCATTCTTTGAAGACGTTTATAACAATTACTTATCAGCGTTTGAAGAGAGAACGAGAACAATGTCCATTAATGATCAAGGTAGTGAAAGTACTTGAAAGTGCTCTACAATTGCAAGTAAGTTGTTTTTTTGTGTACTTTTTTGTTATATTCGTTCATGTTAATATGATCTCTAGAGTAAGATGCAAGGTCTATGTAGTTTTTAAGATATTAGGGATTTCGTCCTTCGACTTTATTTGTTGGTACATGAACAGTTGTAATTTATAAATTCGCATACAGTAGTCACTTAATTAATATCCTTATTAGGATATTAAGAACCATATGTACTTATAACTTAATATATGCCTCTTATTAGGTCTTTAATGTGCTACCGCCACCTAGCCTATCTCCTGCAGAAGCGTCAGCTTCTCCAAATAGAAGACCTTTTAGTTCTTCGGCGTTAATGCAACAAAGGTATGTGGATTAGTTGAATCGCAATCAGTGGGACAAAAGTAACACATTATATTTTGGTTACTTTTATTAGTACGTATTAACTTTGTATTGTTACTTTGTAGTTCTCCTTCTGAGAGTTAGCATTCAGTTGGTTCAGTTTCGAACCACACACCGAATGTGAGTGATCAGCCAGCACCTGAACGTTTAAGAGGGCGCAGACCAAGAAAATTTAGATAGTAGTTGATTCAACATTAACACCATAGCAATTTAATGTAGTTGTGTCTTTGTATCCTCTATTTCATAGTGATTCTACGCATTTACTTAAACTAGATGAATACCCGCGCAAAGCAACCATATATAGCGGCAAATAATTATACTTGTGAAATCGTGGTTTTTGTGTGACCCTTAATGCAAAACACTTACGGGTTCAATTTGTACTTATTACGAGAAAAAAATATATTAGGATATAAACGAAAAATATTAAAAGTCATAATTAAAGAATATTTAAACATAGGCTCATTTTAAGCTTTTCAAGTGTTTATTTTCGATTAGGTTGACTTGTAGCAGCAAATCGTTGAAAAAATGATGTTTGGGCTCAATTTGGGCTTAGAAATGGACCTTTTGGACTGAAATTCTCTTCACTTGCTTAATTAGTTATAGGCTTTAAGCTCTTGGTTTAGTCTACCACTAATCTTCAAATAATCCCTACTTAATCTTCAAAATCTTCATATGGATTGTGTTCTACCAATGAGGAGCCTAAAGAATGCACGGAGAAAGTGATAAGTATTCCTTATAGGTTCGTGGAATTAGGGTTGTAAACGAACTGAACGTTCAATGAACATTTCATGAACCGTTTCATGAACATTTCATGAACCGTTCAGTAAAATGTTAGTTTATGTTCGTTTATCTATACTAATATATAAAGGAAAACCTTTATAATCTTGAAAGTGAAAAAAGTGAAAAGTGAAATGTTAAAAAAGTGAAAAGTGAAATGTTGAAACTATTTATGGAAGGTCTTAAATAGAATTGAAATGTGAAAAGTGGAATTGTGGAATGTGAAAAAATAAGTCTTGAAACAGATTAGGATTGGGATTATTGTATATATGTATAATGAGATATGCATTGAGATAGAAAAATTATTAGAAGTTTGTTTATAAGCTTTTCCCAATCTTATGTTTTTGTGTGAAATAGAAGCCTAGACTCAGAAAAGAAAAAAAATTGTCAATGGGTGGTCCCCTTAAAGTATGGGCGGTCCCCTTAAAATTAAGGGGCCCGCCCTTTATGAATTTAGGGGGCCGCCATCTATTTGAAAATTTTTTCAGGATTTTTGTCAAATAATGATTTCTTTATTATCCCGAAAACATAATCGATTTGTTCCTTCATTCCTAGGCCTAGACGTAAGTAGTTGAATGGCTCATGTTTAAGTGGTTTAGTTAGGATATCGGCTATGTGGTCTTCCGATGTGACCTTTTCTATGGAGATATTTCCTTTTTGAACATTATCGCGAAGGAAGTGATGACGAATCTCAATGTGTTTTGTTCGTGAGTGTTAAACGGGATTCTTACTTAATTATATAGCCCTTTTGTTATCACACATTATTGGAATGTCATCTAACCTAACGCCATAGTCTATGAGAGGTTGCTTCATCCATAGAGCTTGTTGACATACCTTTCTGACGCTTACGTGTATTCCGCTTCGGTTGTGGAGATGGCAAGAGCGGTTTCCTTCTTTGAAAAGCACGATGTTAGACAACATACAATAAATGTGCAAACCCCACTAGTGCTCTTGCGATCTACGTAATCTCCCGCATGATCCGAATCCGCATACATTATTGTTTATATGCCGGATCACATAGGATACCATAATCCTAAATGCGTAGTGCCTTTAATATATCGGAAGATACGTTTAACCTCTTCTAGGTGAGAGGTTTTAGGATCCTCTTGAAAGCGGGCACAAAGGTAAACACTAAACATGATATCGGGTCTACTTGCCGTTAAGTATAATAAACTACCTATCATGCCTCTATATTTGGTATTATCTACGGACTCACCTTCTTCGTCTCTTGTGAGTTTGGTTTCTGTAGACATAGGGGTCTTTATTAGCTTAGAGTCTTCTAGTCCAAATTTCTTAAGCATTTCCTTAATATATTTTGATTGATTAAAAATTATCCCATCATCTAATTGTTTTATTTATAATCCTAAGAAGAAATTTAGTTCCCACATCATACTCATTTCAAACGCATCATGCATGATCTTGGCAAAGTCATCACACATTTCTTGACAAGTTGATCCGAATATAATGTCATCAACATATATTTAGACAATAATGAGATTGGAGTCTTTCTTTTTAGTGAAGAGTGTGTTATCTACCATTCCTATAGAGTAATTATGTTTAATAAGAAAGGGTTTTAATCAATCATACCAAGCTTTTGGGGCTTGTTTTAAACCATAAAGAGCTTTCTTAAGTTTGTAGACATAATTTGGTTTTGCAAAGTCAATTAATTTTGGAGGTTGTGCCACGTAAACCTACTCATTTATAAAACCATTAAGGAATGCACTCTTCACATCCATTTGGTATAACTTAAAGTCTAATGCGCAAGCATAAGCTAAAAGTATTCTTATGGACTCTAGTCTAGCTACGGGTGCATATGTTTCGTCGTAATCAATTCCTTCTTGTTGATTATATCCTTGGGCGACTAACCTAGCTTTGTTTCTAGTTACGACGCCATTTTCATCGAGTTTATTTCTATATACCCATTTTGTTCCTATAATGGTCATATCCATGGGATTTGGGACTAGTTCCCAAACATCATTTGTTTTGAATTGGTTTAGTTCCTCTTGCATGGCCATTACCTAATTTTCATCTTTTAATGCCTCATTTATATTTTTAGGTTCTATTGTCGAAATAAAGCAAAAGAAATTGCTTTTGTCTTGAGCTTGCGACCTAAGAGTTCTTTGATTTAGATTACCAATAACGTTTTCTAGGGGATGAGTTTTAGATTCTTTAATATTTACAATTTGATTATTTTCTAATGAAATGTCTTCAAGATTATTGCCTATGGGTTTTGTTTTACTAACCTCAATAGCTTCTTCTTCGACTAGCTCATCATCTTCTAATGGTGATGTTTTAGGCGGGGGAGGAGTTTCATCGAAAGTTACATTCAACGACTCTTCAACTTTCATTGTTTGTTTGTTAAGTATTATGTAAGCTTTACTATTTTGCGAATATCCTAGGAAAACACCTTCGTATGACTTAGGGTCGAACTTGGTGAGGTAATCCTTTGTATTAAGAACAAAGCATTTACTTCCGAATACTCTAAAATAGTTAAGGTTTGGTTTCCTACCTCTTAACAACTCGTATGGAGTTTTTCCTAAAATACGTCTAATGGAAACTCTATTAATTATATAGGTTGATGTATCGACCGCATTACACCAAAATTTTTGAGGAATGGATTGTTCGTTTAACATGGTTCTACTCATTTCTTGTAGAGTGCGATTTTTCCTTTCTACTACCCCATTTGATTGTGGAGTACGAGGAGCGGAAAAATTGTGAGATATCCCATTTAAATCACAATAGTTTCCGAATTGTACTTCATTATCAAATTCCCGACCATGATCCGTTCTAATTGATACAATGGAACATCCTAATTTGTTTTGGATCATTTTGCTAAATACTTTGAATTTTTCGAAGGCTTCGGTTTTATTTGCTAAAAATCTAGTCCATGTGAATCGAGAATAGTCATCTACGATTACTAAGGTATAACGATTCCCTCCATAGCTTCGTATGGCGGAAGGGCCAAACAAATCCATGTGAAGTAGTTCTAAGCATCTAGTTGTTGAAACTATATTTTTAGCCTTGTGACTTGCATGAGCTTGCTTTCCAATTTTGCAAGCATCACAAAAATGTCGGTCGTATTTAAGTTTGGGTAGATTTCTAACTAATTCTTTAGATGCTAATGATTGAATTAGTTGCATATTAGCGTGACCTAATCTCCTATGCCATAGTGTGGAGTTTTCGTCTAATGTTGCAAGGCATATTTTGTCTTCCGGTTTATTTCCTAGTTTCATTACATATATTCCTCCTTTCCTAATTCCTTTACCTATAACCTTTTCGTCTTTGATTATTTCGCTATCGTGTTCGGTAAATATTACTTTGCATTTATTATCACATATTTGACCTACACTAAGCAAGTTATATGTTAAGTTATCTACGTGCTCAACATTTTCAATTATTAGGGAGTCTTGAGAAATCGTACATTTGCCTATGATTTTACCGCGCAAGTTGCTCCCAAAAATTACGTTTCCTTCGTTGTACGCTTTGTATGAAGAAAACAACTTTCGATTACCGGTCATGTGTTTTGAGCATCCATTATCTTTAATCCACTCATTGGGTTCCAAGTTTATTCCTAAGCATATTTCATTGGGCGCTTGAGCTACAAGGCAAGTTTCATCTTTAGTCTTTTCCACTTCATCTTCTCCATTGTCGCTCCATGCTCCTCTAATAAATGCTCTTTGATCGTTGTTCTTTGGCGGCTTTGAACATTCTCCAATGAGGTGATTTGGATCACCACATCTAAAACATTTTCTTTCACTTTTACCATAACCATCATTTCTACTTCTTTGGAATGTTTTTCTATTGCCTCGTGGTTGTCTTACAAATCTTCGCCTTCACTTTCGGAGCTTGAGCTATCTTCATCACTTACTTCCTTTTTCACCTTTAATGCAAGAGATCTACTTTGTTCTTTCTTGCCTTTGACCGTTTCGAAGTCTTTCTTTATTACCTCTTCATAGACTTTCAAGTTTCCAATAAGTTCGTCAAGAGGTAAGGTTGTTAGATTCTTTGATTCTTCAATCGCCGTGACTTTTGCGCGCCATTTTGGATGTAATGCCCTAAGAAATTTCCTAACACAATTCTTGCTAGAAAAACCTTCATCAAGTGCTTTTAGACTAGTAATAATAGTGTTAAATTTAGCAAAGGCGTTATCTATTGATTCCTCTTCTGAAATCGTAAATTGTTCATATTGTTGAACAAGAAGATCTATTTTGTTAGCTTTGACTTGATTATTACCTTGATGTGTAATTAGCAAAGTATCCCAAATTTCTTTTGCGGTTTGACACATAAAAATTCTTTCGTATTCTTTACGTGGCAAAGCATTATAAATTATCATTTTAGCTTCATTATTTTTTGCAAGTTTCTTTTTAAGATCATCGTTTTGTTTATGAAAAGGTACAACTTCATCCTTTTTAGTTTCAGGATTATTTTGAATAGGAGGAAAATCACCATCGGTAATAACATGCCAAAGATCTAGATCTTTTGACTTCACATAAGTTTCAAATCTATTTTTCCAATAAATAAATCCATCACTTTCAAATAGTGGTGGTCTTTGCATAGATTGCCCTTCTAAATATTTTTCCGATTCCATAGATCGATTCAAGTTTTAAAATACAATTTATTTTAAAAATCTTGTTTAGCGTGGCTCTTGATACCAATTGTGGAAAACTAGAAGGGGGGTTGAATAGTTTACCGCTTTTTAATTAAAGGTTTTGAAGTGTTTGTAAAAAAATTCTAGATTTGAATTTATGTGAACTCAACACTTGCACAATATGAACAATATATTTATCTAAACAATTGATATGATAGTATGAGGAGATAATGTAAGACAAGAGATAAGAGTAAGAACAATCAAACCATAACGCGAGGATTTATAACGAAGCACCTCTTCGCCCTACTCCACTCCCCGAGCACCTAACTCGAGAGTTTTCTTCACTATCTCCCTTATGGTGGAGAAAACCGTACACAACATTGCTTACACCGATTTACGACACAAAGCTAAATGTCGAGTTCTAATCTTAGCTAGAACCAATCTATCACAACACAACTTCACGACTTCACAACTTCACAACTTCTTCACAACTTCAAGACTTCCTCACAACTTCACGACTTTACTTCACCACACTACTTATGCCACAACTAACTAACACTACTTGGTAAGATCACCACGATCTATCTATACTTATAAAGATCGCCAAAATCTAGCTACTACACATAAATACAAGATATACAAAAGATTTACATGTTATGATATGGATGCAATAAGATTGCCACAACACACAAAGGTGTAATACTTCTTCACTTGAGGATGGAAGTATTATTCTCTTGCACTTAAAGAATTGAGCTTGGATTACTTGGAAACAAAGCTTTATGATTAAATGATCAAAGGATTTTGATGAGATGTGTGGGCTGTTTTTGAATAGAAAGAATGAGTGCAAAAGGTGAGAAAATTTTAGGGAAAAGTCTAGTATTTATAGGACAAACTGGAGGAGCGTCTATCTAGGGGCGGTCCCCTTAAATAGGTGGGCGTTCCCCTTAATTTTAAGGGGGTCGGCCGTGTATTTAAGGGGGCCGCCCAAGACTAGGGCTTCCTCAATTTGTCTTTTGTGTAGGGGGGATTTTCTGGAACTTTTCTAGCCGTTTTAGGTCCGAAAATTTGAATTTCAAAATGTTTGTTTTGAATAAAACATTTCTTTTAATTGTAGAAAATATTTTGTAATGTTTATAAAATGTTTACAACATTTTATAAAAGTGTGAGGTTGAATAAAAATTTCCTTTGATCATAAAATACATTAAATATTTATTTATTCATACCTTTAAGTGATGTATTTGTTGAAATGAGAATTTACTACTAATTACTTGTTTACGTTTAATTTTACGTTGAACGTTTTTATATTTTGTGATTATCAAAACGTAAAGATGTGAAAAAATATTAGTAATGTTTTTAGGCATTATATTTTTATCAACATGAAGGTTTTTAAAGAAAATGGAGATGATTTGAGAACCAAGATTGAAGATGTTTTGATGATTTTAAGGTGGGAGTCGACGAGCAGTAGAGAAAAAGAAGGGAGGAGTCGGTTGGTTTTTTTTATGTCTATGTGTGAGAGTTTATAATAGATTTTGTGTGAGATTGGGTCTATTTATATGGAGAATTTATCCATTACTAGTAAACTTCCAAAATAATTTTTTTTATAAAGGGGCGTTTGTTTTAACTTAGAACCGGCCCTCCCCTTAAGTGGGCTTGGGCTAGGTTGGGTATTTTTTGTTAAAATTTGTATTATATAAATTTTGAGGCAAATTATTCTAATTAACACGTTATATTTTGCAAAAATACAAATTTTTGAACCGCATTGTCGCCAAACACGTTTAAAAGAAGAAAAATACTAAAAATAAAATAATTAAGCTCGCAAGGCTTAAAATAGGTATTCGTTGATTTCTAGATTGATAACGGTAAAATTCCAAATATAGGATTCGCGAAGATTAAAAATTGACGATCTTAATAAAAATCGACTAAAATACAAAAGTAAAAGAAATATTAAACTACGATAGACACGTAGACGAAATAAAATCTCAAACACGACTCAAACTTAGCTAGAAACGCGAAATTTGCCGAATCGGGTAAAAGTAAAAGTAAAATTTTACTCAAGGTAAAAATAAGGTTAAAATATGATTAATTTATTTACTAGAATTTACGAAATCTCACAGTCATTCCCCCTAAGGGAACTCTGGTCCCCAGAGTTCAACTAGCGACGTTAGCAGACGAGGTGGATGGAAAGGGATGCGGTTACTAGCAATACATACACACACACAAAATTTCAATATTTGAAAACCCAGAACTGATTAAAGATAGTTTCAAAAAAAATATTCAAGGTGACTACTCTCAGCATGGCATGGTCCTTCCTGAATTATACATAGGTGATCAAGTTATGTATAATTGAGGACACACCATGGCATGCTCATTTTTGTCAAAATAATGTTACGTATAAACTAGTATCAAATGGTTTTATAATGAAGTAACATAGTTTATAGAATGATTTTGAAAACATTTATATTAGCCCAAAGATTTATGAAATAACAAAATAGTCCATTCCTACCATTTCCTCAAAACTTCCTAATCGAGTCGGTAGCAGGTGAAATTTGAACATGCGATTAAGCAAGGTTAAGTGAAACTATGCGAAATAATGAAGGTGTTAATAACTTTTCCCCTCGGTTAATCCTACATCATATCTAGTGTCTAAGGCGGCGGGGGTAATATCGGTAAAAAGGGTAAATATAGAATACACGAAACTTCTCTCAGCACCCGAATCAAATAAAATACTGGCGTAAGGATCATTAACTAAGACGTACCCGCAATTATGTTCGGATCTTGCTGGGGCTCCTCAGTTCTCATAACATAGGCTCCGCCATGAGCACCTTCATTCTGCGGGTTTCTTCCTCTTGGACACTTGTCCCTGTAGTGTCCCTTCTCCCTACAACCAAAACATGTCACATTCTGCAGCGAAGTGCCTCTAGCTACAGGAATCCTAGTTCGACAATCCTTCTCCTCATGACCAAGCTTGTGACAATTACTACACCTAGGAGTACACGAACCTGGCTGATGATGTGCCTTGCACCTATCGCACCATGGTAAGTTCCCAGCGTAGCTTCTACCCTTAGTCGGGGTTGCAACATAAGCTTTAGCATCTCCTTGTCTCTGGTTTTGCTGCTGGTGATGGTTGTTCCCTTGTTGGTCTTCCCACTTCCTTTTATTGCTTTCACTAATTCTTGCAGCTCTACCCTGAACTGCTTGCTCGACTAGTTCACAAGCCATGTTGATTGCATCATGAAGAGTTGTGGGCTTTGAAGAAGTGATATTTCCCTTGATTCCTTCAGGAAACCCTCGAATATACCTCTCAATCTTTTTCTTTTCATTTGGCACCAATACAAGACACATTAAAGCCAGCTCATGGAAACGATTATTGTATGGCTCGATGTCATCTCCTTTCAAAGTCAAAGTCCAAAGCTCTTGCTCCATCCTTTGGATCTCGGTTGCTGGGCAGTATTCAGTAGTCATCATCATCTTGAATTCAGTCCTGGGAATATGGTTAGCATTGACGAGCCCTAGGGTGTGCACATTTCTGTTCCACCATGTTAACGCACGACCCTCGAAAGTACTAGCAGCAAACATAACTTTATCTTCTTCGGCACACTTACAAATTTCAAACACTTGCTATACCTTCTCTATCCAACGCCTTAAACCAACAACACCCTTTGTTCCATTAAAAGGGTGAGGTTTTCCATTCATAAAAGTCTTGTGTGAACAACCCTACACATTCACAGTTCTTCCAGTATTCTCAGAGTTTCCTCCAGAACTTCCGGCATTATCCAAATTGTCCCTAGTCTTTTCGTATTCCTCAATAGCTTTAGCCATACGTTTTTCCACTAATCTCTTAACATATTTCTTCTTCAATATTCTAGACGACATGATTCTAGCAATACAAATACACAATTCGTTAAGAATTTGTAAAGGTATGCAAAGTCATGGTTCATGATAATAATGGAGAAAGGAGATAGAAGAATGATATAAATAATCATATATTATTTAAATGATTATAAAGTTAAAATTTTATAATTAAATAGGGATGCTTTTATAAAATAAATATCATTAATCAGAATGGTCAACATTTATATAATTGACCGATATGAATAGATAACAATACATCAAAAGATAGATGTAAGAGATAAAAATTTAGCCAAGTATTATATATATAATACTATAATGATAATCAAAGAAGTAAATAAAGATCAGGGAGTTACGCACGTAGATATTAACTAAGCGATGAAGGATTCTAGATTTTTGAAAATGAAAGAAAAGAAAATCTTTAAAATTTTTGGTTATAGACTAGGTTTTGAAAAATGACCCAGTTCCCTATAACCTTGGCTCTTGATACCAATCTGTCACACCCCTAAAATTTGACAATATCAGGATGGTAACAATTAGGGTGCGACGTCATAGCACAACAAATAAGTAATAGGAAACGACCTCAAAAGGTGCGTTTAAAATAAAAGTTTCATTCGATGCATTGCAAAATATCAGAGTTTCCATATTTGGTCTAAAAGTTTTAAAAGTGTCGTAAACCTTCAACACTCATAAGTTTAAAACATATCTTCACAAACAACAAATGAAGACATAAGTTTTTAAAAGATAAAAGTTGCATTGAACTTAAGTAAACCAAGCTTATACCTTAGCACTTGAGATTAAAACATGCAAAAACGTCAACAAAATTGTTGAGTGAATTCATAGGTTTAATAGTAATAATTTCATGGACCACAAGATTTAAGTATTTGTAGACAAGAGAAACAGATTCACCAAGTCTAAAGGAAATATTCATTATTACCCTAAGCTTATGACACCGAACCTTAACATGTAATGAAATGTAATCAAACCAGTACTCGAGGTTTATGCCCCCAAACAGATGCAGATGCTGCCAAACATCCTACGAAATACCTCAAATACTAAATGCATCAATGGTTATCTAGAAACATCTATCCACAACATTCGCATTTACTACCCATAGTAATTGACGGCTCATGATGAAAGGGGACTTAAATGGCAAAGTAGGTACTTAGGCAATAATAGAGTCAGGAAATAGCATACAGTTTCAAAAGTACTTGTATCCAATATGTAAATCAAGCATGAAATCTCACCCATAGAGTTTGCAAACAATTTGGTAAATAAAGGGGCTATGAACTCACCGAGAATAAAAGTAGTGATTCTAGAAATCTAGACGAAGAAGACGGATGCCAACGATCAACCGCGACCTATAATAGTGGCGCGTGATTAAAACTCACACTTATAATAAGATGTAACATAATACGAGTAAATAGATACATATTTATATATATCGGCTTGTAGTAATATCATATGCTTAAGAATCCATGAAGGGGAATCACTAAAAATGCTACACTTATATTTTCTAAAATTTTACCGGTTTTTACTAGACGTTAACCACACTTAAAGAGATACCAAACGATCGAATTCGATGTTCTCCTTCTATATCTATCCACTTATATATTTTATTAAACCTCACTAGCTTTCCCCTAAATCATAGACACTTATAATCATTTTTTAAAAGTACGCTAACGCAACATATCCCAAAACAGGGTATGCTGGACTTTGCAAAAGTTTGACACCATCTGACCCCTTTAAACTATACAAAAAAATCTGGAAAAATTCAGGAAGCTCATACACATTATGAAGATGCTACTGCGTGAATTTCGTCAAAAAATATTAAGTTTTGATCCGCTTGCTCACTACATCTTTACAGCCCAAATTTTGGACCAGAATCACAGTTTTGACAACTTGTTTTGAAATTCACTTTTGACTCATCTATACTTATTGAAAATCCGCGAGGCCTCTTTCGTTGGAAATTAGAATCGCCGAACTTAGTTTTCAAATAAAAAAAACCTAGAAAAGCTTTTAAATTGACCAAGATATGGTACTCGCAAGGTGACCAAAAATTCTGCATAAAAACACCTTATGCAGAATTTTACCATTCCACTTTCCAAACTTCTATCGGGCATATCTTACTCGTTTTTAAGAATTAAAAGTCCTAATTTATATCAAAACATACATTAGAATGACCTTTATCATATTAGACAACATAATCTCAGTTTACAACATCACTAATCAGCAGAATTATACGCCCAACATTCTGACCTAATCAGCTAACTTTCAAACACTTCAAAATCAACTCAAACATCGCCAAACTCTTACTACTAACCTATTTCTTCTACTAGATCATCAAAATTACCAATAACACCAAAATCATAACATGCATCCTAATCCATGGATTCTTAAACACAATCAACCTACATGCAAGTATATATAAAATTAAACCAAATCAAAACTAGAAAAAGACTTACAAAATAACCAGAAAATAATTAGATGATCAAAACCACAAACCCTTGTGGTTTTAATGTCTTGGCCGAACACCTCAAGAGGAAAAGAGAGACTCAAAAACTTGATTTGATTCACCAAAATTATTCAAAAACACTTAACTTTATACCCTTGATGATCTTCTTGCATTTAATTAAGTAAAAACCCTAAGAATCAAAGTTTTATGAAAATCAAGAAATCAAGATTCTTGATTCTTGATGCATGGTGGTTTTTAGTGATGGGGGTTTATGGAGGGTTATAGTATGAAGGTTTTTAAAGAAAAAGTTTGGTGGAGTTTTTAGCGAATATGGTACAGGGTTGGTTCTTATGTTATTTCGTCGAACAGAAAGAAAAAAGGGAGTGAGACGTTATTTCCTATGTTTGTGTGTGTTTTTCTTTTATAAAAGGGGGTTTGAATAAGGTAAGGGGCTATTTATAGGGAGGAAAATTACTAGTAATACTTCCAAATTAAAGAAAAAAAATTAAAGGGGTGTTTGTTTTGCTTAATAACCGGCCCTACGCCCATATGGGTGGGGCCTTGGATGGGTATTTTGTTTGGTAAAATTTTGTATTACTTGGTTCTTAGGCCCAATAATCTACTTAACTCGTTATTTGTTATAAAAACATGATTTTTGACACGGTTTCGGATAAACACGAATAAAAGATGAAAAATACTAAAAATAAAATAATTAAGATCGCAAGGCTTAAAATAGGCATTCGTTGATTTCTAGATCGATAACGGTTAAATTCCAAATAATAGGAGATTCGCGAAGATTAAAAATTGACGATCTTAATAAAAATCGACTAAAATGTAAAAGTAATAGAAATATTAAACTACGATAGACACGTAGACGAAATAAAATCTAAAACACGACTCAAACTTAGCTAGAAACGCGAAATTTGCCGAATAGAGTAAAAGTAAAAGTAAAATTTTTTCAAGGTAAAAATAAGGTTAAAATATAATTAATTTATTTACCTGAATTTACGAAATCTCACAAAAGCCTATGAAATTGCACCACCACCAAGCAGAAATACCTAACCACTTGTAGACGAATTATCTTTAGTGTTGCTGATCCAGCTTGCATCAGTGTAACCTTCCAACACTAAAGGATAACCAGATTACAGTATATTCTATAATCCAAAGGTTTTCTTCAAGTAACTTCAGTAACCCTCATGAATGCGTAGCCCGTTGAGCGTCTGAATAACTCAATGGATTACTAGTATACATCCGCTCAGTTATTACACCCCACAACAAATGCAATGTCAGGCCTGGTACAAGTCATGGCATACATCAAGCTGTCAATCACCCTAGAATACTCAAATTGAGATACAACATAACCATTATTAGGCATCAGCTTCTCACTTATATCCATAGGAGTACAAACTGTAGTGGCAATCAAGTAATTGAATTTCTTATGTTACCTTCCAATATAATGAACTGAGAAATTGCTATTCCATTACTTTCATGTTTAATCCTAATACCAAGGATAACATTAGCCTCTCCCATGTCCTTCATAGAGAACCTTGATGACAAAAAATCCTTTGTAAGGTCAACTTAAACTTGGTCAATGCCAAAATCACATCTATTAAATTAGATGCAATTTTCATCTATGTAATTATCCATCTATTAAATTAGATGCAATTGTCATCAATGTAATATCTACTTATTAAATTAAGTACAACCATTTTAACAGGAATATTTTTGTTTTATTCCACCTATTATGCAACGTAACTTGCATAACCTAAGTAAACGAGCTCACACAACCTACCTATGCCAATTTCATCAACGTTTATAGCCAGTAAACATTATAATATGTCAAGAAATATATTTTAAACTCTATTTTATCATACGCTATCTATTTAACGTACTTTTCAAAACGTTATTACAAAACGGCTTTCAAACGTTAACGTTTATATCAACACCCTAATTATATGAAATGTTTACATATAAAGTGAATGTTCAAGCTTGCAAGGAATGTATACAAGTGTACAATGCATAAATTTTGAATATTAATTCCTTCCAAAACCAATGTACAACTCCCTAAAGCTCAATGTACAAGTTAAACATGCATAGAATTCAAACTAGATCATTTTCCATCCAAAATCATGTTTATTTCTTACCACCACTTTAACACAAGTTACAACACTTAAAGCACTCTAACCTAAACCTAGACGAAAACCCTAAACACCTTAAACTAGTTCTAACCTAAAAACCAAGCACCTCAAGCACCTCAAGCACCTCAAGTACCTCAAGTACCTCAAGCATCTCAAGTAGTTCCTTGATCACAACTCTACCTTTACTTGGTCCCTACTTCATTCACCTTGGTCCCTACTTCAAGAAAACTTGGTTATTACTCCTTCTTTACACTATATATACACGCATACATACATACTCTTTCAATTTATCTCAAAAACTTATCACATACTCAAATGAAGCTCTAAATAAGTCCAAGGAAGATTAAGAAGAAATTATACAATAAGTAGAAGCCAAGAAACAAGAAGAAATAATTCTCTTGATTCATCTTTTAAGTTTTCAAGTTGTTTTTGCTCCATTCGACCCATTTTCATCATTTCAAGTACTAGTAAGCTTTCTATTTTGTTCTATAAACCCTTGCCTTGTTTTAGAACTTTCATAAGATTTATTAGATCATATATAAGTCACTTGTTTAAATCCTTGAACCATAAACCCATGCATTTTGGTTTTCCTAAACCAAACGTGCCCATTTTGATCTTTCTAGTTCACAAGCTCTTTCTATAAGCTTTAAGCTCGTAAACTTAACTTATTTTAGCTTATTCTAATAAGCCATAACCTGCAAAATTGATTTCTAAATCAAAAATATCAATATTATGGTTTTTGGACTTAATTCGCAAATGTTTTCATGCAAAGGGGTATATATTGTAAATTCTTAAAACATATAACTAGAGGGGCTGAAAATGTAATTATCCTAAAGTTAAACTTTAGGGGTTGTTTTGTCATACTTGAAAGTTAAAGGTTTAATGTTTTAAAAATATAATTAAAGGGTTAATTTTGTAAATATATATATCAAGGGTATATATTGTCATTTTCATATTCTCAAGGGTATAAAATGTAATATTTTTATATTAATTATAAAAATATATTTAAATATTATAAGACTCGATTTTATTAAAACCCGACACATTTGTCGTTATCATTCGTCGATCGAAACACTATAAAATCAATTATGTTATATATTTAACATAATTTATCATCCGCTAGCTTTTGAAGAAACTTAAAAAGATAAAACCTTATCATTTAATCTATAACGTATCACGTTACTAGGGAGTTTCATGTGAGGGGTTTCATTTGAGTAGACGTTTTGACGAGTTGCTGGATTTACGATTTAAAGTGTCCTAGCTCCTCAAACGTTTACTACATGACCTCTGGATTATGATAGCCCGAACAGTGATACGATATTTTCACAAGTTATCAAACCAAAAACCATTAAACTTTATGAAATAAAGTTTGAAATATAAACAATCGGTCTAAGACTTGACATGTTACCTCAGGTTGCGTGACAAAGCTGTTTAATATCATTTGAGTCACTTTTGACATCAATTAAATTTCCCTGAATTAAGGTGAATTCATAGTCCCACCTTTACATGTTTTCTAAATCCCGTGGGGAGATACATGCTATAAACCATGATTACAAGTGTTTTACAACTGTATGCTATCCTGATATATTATTGCCTAAGTTTGCCTTCACTGCCAGTATTTTTTAATCATGAACCATTAGTCACTTGCGAGTGAACGTGAATATTGTGGATATATCTATTGGGGGTGACGACTCCCATTGGTATACCCGTACATGGGGTAATCAAACGCACTATATTTGAGAACAAAGGATAACTTTGGTAAATTACCTTCCCTTAAGGATAGTTGTTCCTTCAAGTCGTTAAATTGACTTTGGATGTTAATGTTTGGTTGCATAAGCTTAGGGTAATAATACTGTTTTTCCTGATAATTGTATGTGTTGCAATTATTACCACTTATGATGACTTGTATTCGATTATTACATTTTGAACCTGTGAATTTCACTCAACCGTTGTGTTGACCCTTTTAGCATGTTTATCTCAGGTAATTGAGCAAACTATTGCACGGAGTGGCATTGGACATGAGGACGTCCAAACTTGTTATCATTCAACTTTATGTTTTGAAATGTATTTTGGGACCTCTTTTGTAAAAACTCTGATGAATAATGAATGATAACTAAATTTTCCAAAACGTCTCTTTTGAGTCGTTTTCTATTATTGTGACTATGATTCATAAAATAATACCCCAGATTAGCTTTCGCTGCTATATGTCAAATATGGGGGTGTTACATTTTAAGGTAGGAGTCGACGAGTAGTAGAGAAAAAGAAGGGAAGAGTCGGTTGGTTTTTTTATATCTGTGTGTGAGAGTTTATAGTAGATTTTGTGTGAGATTGAGTCTATTTAAATAGAGAATTTATCCATTACTAGTAAACTTCCAAAAGAAAAAAAATTATAAAGGGGCATTTGTTTTAACTTAGAACCGGCCCTACCCTTAAGTGGGCTTGGGTTAGGTTGGGTATTTTTTGTTAAAATTTGTATTATATAAATTTCGAGGCCAATTATTCTAATTAACACGTTATATTTTGCAAAAATACAAATTTTGACGCGATTTCGGCCAAACACGAATAAAAGATGAAAAATACTAAAAATAAAATAATTAAGCTCGCAAGGCTTAAAATAGGCATTCGTTAATTTCTAGATCGATAACGGTAAAATTCCAAATATAGGATTCGCGAAGATTAAAAATTGACTATCTTAATAAAAATCGACTAGAATGTAAAAGTAATAGAAATATTAAACTACGATAGACACGTAGACGAAATAAAATCTCAAACACGACTCAAACTTAGCTAGAAACGCGAAATTTGCCGAATCGGGTAAAAGTAAAAGTAAAATTTTACTCAAGGTAAAAATAAGGTTAAAATATGATTAATTTATTTACCAGAATTTACGAAATCTCACAACTGTAAACCCAAAAAGTACGCCGTACTTTTTGTTAGGGTCAGTTCTTGACCCCTTCAGTCTTGCAGTAGATTTAAACATAAAATCCCCTAAGTATAGTCAAGCTGGAGAGTGTTCAGCTTGAGACGCTGAAGAAAAGTTTCAACTCCAGTTCTTCGGATACTTAAAAGATTAAGATTATCTTCACTTTAGTTTATGAGGCGGTGCATAAACTAAAGAAGACCTTAATAAGAGCTTCAGTCCAGCTTGGCTAACAATTCCAAGCTGGACGATGTCTATCTCCTTAACAGAAGTTGAAATGAAATGTTTCACTTCTAGATGGTTTACAAGGCGGGAAAAAGATATGCTTTAAGTAAAAAAGAATAAAGCAGATCTCCTTAGGAAAGTAACTTCTAAAGTTGGTATAGAAGTACAACAACTTTCCTTAAAGGACTGTACCTAAGTACTAGAAAGCAAACATGCATTAAATGGTAGTTCAACCACCCATTTAATGTTTGCCACGTAGTCTAGGTTAAACTTGTAAACCCTAATCCCTTTGCCTATAAAAGGAAAGGGATATTGAGAGTAAAGAGCCAACTCTTCCAATTAATGTGAAACACATTGGAGAGCTCTTTATCTCTCAAACAAACTAAAAAGAACTGCTGAAGCTAAAGCTTTAGTTCTAGTCAAGTAGTTTGTTTTCTTACTCACTTAACTTTGGTTAAGAGTTTAAGTTCGAAGGAGATAAAACCCCCAATTGTCATTCAACCACCTTGTTATTCCGCAAGCAAGGTGTGTCATAGATTCTTTATTTGATTCTAATAAGAACCTATACGTTGAAAAGTTGCTTCTGTGTATGTTTTAAACTTCTCTTTATATTGCTTTATATATATGTTTAAACTCACTTTGTTGCCATGAAATGTGATTAGTTTAACTTGATAAACCTTATATCACATTCAAAGGTAACAACAATCGGTATCAGAGCCTTCTGGTTTGTAAAATCTTTTAGAAAGTTCTTTAAACTATTCAAAAGTTTTTTAAAATCAAGATCCAGTAATATGGCAACAAAAGTACCACAAACTCTTGAATATAGGTGTATACAGTTAAATTCTGCTCCTTTATTAGAGGTGGAAAATTTCACAAATTAGAAAAAGAGGTTCATGTGCCACATCGTTAATATTGAACCCTAATTTGAGAAAATCATAAAAAATGGTCCTTATATTCCCATGGCAGCTGGTCAAAAGAAGCCAGAAGTACAACAGACAGCAGATGAGAGAAAGGCTGCTAACTTAGATCAGCGACTCAAAAGTCTCATCATGTCTGTACTTTCAGATGACCAAATGAACTCTGTCATAAATTGCTTAACAGCTAAATCTACCTGGGATGACTTGATACTATATCATGAGGGCCCCTCTGATGTGAAAGAGAGTAGGGTCATGGACCTGAAGCTGTGTTACAACACCTTCAAATTCAAAGAAGGTGAAAATCTAACACAAAATTTCACCAGATATAAAGCTTTAATGAATGAACTAGTAAATGATGGCATCAATCTTTTAAAGCTTGAAATAATTACTAGTTTTATAAATGGGTTACCAAAGAAGTGGCTAAGTTTCTGCCATAGTCTCAGAAACACAAATCATGTGAAAGATTCTGAGCTTGCTTCTCTATTTGGAAAACTCAAATATGAAGAAAACCTGGTAGACAATATTTATGAAACATAAAAAGAGAAGTCTCTTGTGTCTGCAACGCCCTTGTAAACTGCCTTCTTCTCTACCTCTATTGTCCAGGACTTTCAAGATAGTCCTGATGATGAAGAGGATACAAGAAGTAGTCATGAGTACATAAATGACCTAGAAAAAGAATATCAAGCAAGAGCTCTTTTAGCCAAGTCTAAAAGATTCTTCAAAAAGGGTACTTAAAGGTTCAGCAGTGCCAAAGCAACTGACCAAACTAAATGTCATAAATGTGGTAGGACTAGTCATTTTGCAAGAGACTATTTTTGTAAAAACTTCAGTCCCCTCTTATCAATCACCTTTTCACTTTAAACAATTCAGTTCCTCTATGCACAAACCTAAACTGAGGCCTACAAAAAACATTGAAGCAAAGTACAACAAAGTCAAAGCTAAGATAGCTCTCCTCAGTTCCAGTGCATCACCTTCCAAGTCAACAATGGTGAAGAACAAAGGTCTTATTGCAGAGGCATATGAATAGGATGAAGAAGAAGTGTCATCTGATGATAATGAAATGGTTGAAGTAAAAGTTCTCATGGCACTAGCTGAAGACAATGATGCTGTTAGCAAAGAAGGTGCTAAAAATGGTGAATGGGTGAAGGTTTTTATGGGAAATGTACACACTCTTCTTGATATGGAAGATAATGATGACAGAAAAACCTATCTAGATTATTTGTGTATTGATCTTAACTATGTTGAAGAGCAAAGAATCAATCTTTTAACAAAACATAGAAATCTTGTTCAAGAACTAAATACATGCAAAGAACATCTTTTGGTATTAAAACAAGCAAAACTTGATTTTTTTACCATGCAACATGTAAACACTGAGATTCTAAAAGAGAATCAAAATGTAAGAAAATAATTGAAAGATTTAACAGCTATTACTGAAACATGGCTTAACATTTCAAATAAAGTAAATCAGTGTATTAGTGAACAAATTCCCACTCAAAAAAAGAGAATTCTGAGAGTTTATTAACTCACTGAAGATCCCTCTAATTTTGGGCAAAAAGACCTAGTCTTTGTAAAATCTTCAGCTAATGACACAAAAGTGTCCATACCAGGTGTTGAAAGACCATGGTTATCTAAAGCTGAAGGTTTTATTTTGCTAAATCATGATACTGGTAGGATACTTCCACTTGAGTCACAAAGAAACACAACTGATCCTCCAGTTTCTGTCACTGACTCTTCAGCGACTGATTATGATTCAACGGATGAATCTTCAGTCTGTAGCACCCCTCTTCCTCCACTGAAGAAGTTGGATGGTGCTGAACCTATTTATGGACCAAAGACTATCAAATCAATTTTGAGGTCAAAATCCACATTCAAAGCTGAAACTTTAAAAGGTGTCATAATAAATGAACCATCCTCAGCTCTTGCTAAGGATAACAAAAGCTCTTCAGCTTCAAAAGTTAACTCAGCTCCTGCTGGTAAACTAAAGAGTGTAAAAATTGAAGATGATCCTCCTTTGGCTATTGTAATAAAAGAACTAAACAACCTAAAATTACAATTTAGCAAGAGTCAGTCATCTTACTCCAGAAGTAATCAACCACTACAGGTTCCACAAAATCCACTTCAAAACCAATTCAAAACACAATTCAAAAGGAGTTGTGATGTTTTGTCAAAAGTGTGAGAAACTGATCACATAACCTGTGATCATGATGTATACATTCCCACCGTGAACATGTCTCAGCATCTCAAAAGTCTAGGTAGATCTTCATCAAGATCTAAAATCCCAAGACCATCAAAAAGCTTCTTTCACCTTGCACACATTGTGGATGTATAGATCATTTATCTAATGAATGTCTATACTATCCCATATGTGGATTATGTGGAAGTTATAACCATGACACAAATGGTCATAACCGGATTATCTCTAGAGAAAGAGAGATCAATCCAAGAAATCCTGGTTCATAACTGGGATTTGCTCTCTAGATAAGGTAGAATGAGGAGATCAATCCAAGAAATCCTCAAACATGCCTTTTAAAAGATGTGAACTTTTGTGGCTGCTTACTAACTCATACCACAACTGATCACTATGATATTGAATGGTTCAAAAAAGGTAAAGCACTTTAAGCCAAAAAGACTGAAGCTCTAAAATCAACTAGGGCTGAATCATCAAATGCTAACAGATCTAAGACTCACACTAAAAGGTAGGTTTTTAAGCAAAACTAACCATTCTGAACATATTTGTGCAGTGTGACATCAAGGAGACCATCTTAGTACCCGAACGTACAGTGGTATGCTAAGGCATATGACTAGGTGTCAAAGAGTTACTGCACAAAGATATGAAAACAACCAGGGCCTAAAGTGGGTGTTTGGGAGATGACTCTAATGCATACTTGATTTAGTTATGGATCTATCAAATGTAATGGTATAGTTTTCACAAAGGCAACATTTGTAAATGGTCTTAAGTACAATTTAATTAGCATCAGTCAACTCTGTTTGAGCTCATACTATATTGTTCAGTTTGATGAGAAAAGAGGAACAATCTTCAACTCCAACAAAGAAGTTGTAATGATTCCTCCAAGAGTAAGAGATGTATATGTTCTTGACATGACATTTTCTGCACAAGAATCTTGTTTCTTTGCCAAAGCCTTTGACAATCTCAACTGGCTTTGGCTTAAAAGACTTGCACATCTAAACTTCAAAAGAATCAACAAACTGGCAAAACAAAATCTTGTTATTGGTCTTCCCTTACTTGTCTACTCAAAGGACAAACCATGTTCATCATGTGAAAAAGGAAAGCATCATAGGGCCAACTTCAAAACAAAACAGGTATTTTCTATCAAGAAATATCTTCATTTTCTTCACATGGATTTATTTGGACCTGTAACTCCTAGGTCCATTAACCATGAAAAATACACCCTTATCATTGTTGATGAGTACTCAAGGTACACCTAAGTATATTTCTTGAAGAAGAAAAGTCAAGCACCTGAAACCATCATGTCCTTCATCAAAAGTGTTGAAAATTAAAATGACATCAAAGGCAAACAACTTAGAACTGATAATGGTACTGAATTTAGGAATAGCATCCTTGTCAACTTTTGTGATGAAAATGGGATTTCTCAAAAAAATTCCTCTCCCTACACGCCTGAACAAAATGGTGTTGCTGAAAGGAAAAATAAAACCCTCATAGAAGCTACAAGAACAATGCTTTCAGGATCTGTCTTCTCAAAACAATACTGAACTGAAGTTGTAGCCACTGCATGCTACATTCAAAACATGTCCACTATTGTGAAAAGACATCTTAAAACTCCTTATGAAATTTTTCGTAAGAGAATCCCAAACATCAATTTTCTTCATGTCTTTGGATGTCCAGTTTACATCCATAATCATAAAGATCACTTAGGAAAATTTAATGAAAAAGCTGATGATGCTTATCTTCTTGGATACTCACTTGTTTCCAAGGCCTTTAGAGTCATCAACACTAGAAGACAACAAACTGAAGAAACCTATTACATTACATTTGATGAAATCCCTGATGCTATCAAATTCTCAAGACCCTCAGTTAACAACATCAACATTGCTGAAACTAGAAGATATCCATCTGATAAATATCTTCATCCTTATGAACCTTCTTAAAGGTATCAAACAAACAGCAATGATGTGTCCTTCATAGAACCCTATGAATGTCCTGAACCAGTTGTCCTTGAAACTAAAGTTTCATCTGACCAAAATGGTCAAGCTGATCAAAATGATCAATCTGCTCAGACTGATGAAATCTTAAATGATGATCTGTCTGAACATTCCAATCACACCAATGATGAACAAATCATTGATAATCTCCCAAACACTAAAGACATTCAGATCCCTGAACACTTGTCCTCTCCAGATGAGGAGGATACTTCAGTACAAAATACAATTCCAATCCCAAATCCCTCATCATCCATTCCATCCATGGTCACACCAGCTCCTCAAGACAGATGGTCTCAGGACAAACACATTGAGCTGGTCAATATCATTGGTAATCCAGGAGCTGGAATGCTCACAAGAGCAATGGCCAAAGAACTTAGTGCTGCTTCAGCTCATGAATGTCTCTTTGTAGATTTTCTTTCTGAAGAAGAACCTAAAAAGGTCTCTGAAGCACTAAAACATCCTGGATGGGTTGATGCCATGCAAGATGAACTAAACCAATTTGCCAGAAACAAAGTTTGGACATTAGTTCCTGCACCTTATGGCAAAACCATAATTAGCTCAAAATGGGTTTTCAAAAATAAAAGGGATGAAACTGGAATTGTCATAAGAAATAAGGCAAGACTTGTAGCTCAAGGCTACAATCAGCAAGAAGGCATAGATTATGATGAAACCTTTGCTCCTGTTGCAAGATTTGAAGCAATTAGGATCTTTCTTGCCTTTGCCACCTATATGAACTTTATAGTTTATCAAATGGATGTCAAAAGTGCATTCCTCAATGGTAAACTAAAAGAAAACGTTTATGTCAAACAACCTCCAGGTTTTGAGAGCAATGAGTTTCCAAACCATGTATGAAAATTAGACAAAGCCTTTTAAGGACTTAAACAAGCTCCAAGAGCATGGTATGAAACTCTCTCAACCTTTCTCACTGAACACAAGTTTGTAAGAGGTAAGATAGACAACACCTTGTTTGTCTACAAAACTCAAACTGATGTGATTCTGGTTCAAATCTATGTGGATGACATTATCTTTGGGTCCACCAGCACAAAATTATGCAAACAGTTTGCTAAACTGATGACTCAAAGATATGAAATGAGTATGATGGGTGTCCTCACATATTTCCTTGGA
>BQNB010050826.1:0-41314 GCA_026074375.1 Tanacetum coccineum | reverse complement strand
TGCTTGTTACACACAAAACCGTTCCCTTATTCACACACGTCATGATAAAACCCCATATGAATTAGTCCACAATAAGAAGAAGTCTATGTCCACCAACCGGAAGGCTTTGTTGACCCAGAACGTCCACATCATGTCTATCGTCTGAAGAAAGCACTTTACGGGTTAAAACAGGCTCCTCGGGCATGGTATGACACTTTGTCAAAGTTTCTTCTGGCACAAGGATTCTCCAAGGGTGTCGTCGATCCAACCTTGTTCATTCGGAAAACAGGCAAACACACTCTTCATGCAGGTTGTCAGGACACCCGCAGAAGTACATCTGGCAGTGCTCGGTTCCTTGGTGATAAGTTAGTCAGCTAGTCATCAAAGAAGCAAACTAGCACGTCCATCTCATCTACAGAGGCTGAATACATCGCGATGTCTAGTTGTTGTGCCCAAATCCTATGGATGCGGTCTCAATTATTAGATTATGGCTTCGCTTACAATCGCATCCCTCTGTACTGTGACAACAAAAGTGCCATAGCCCTCTGCTGCAACAACGTTCAGCACTCCAGGTCTAAACACATCGACATCCGACATCATTTCATCAGAGAACAAGTGGAAAAAGGAGTGGTTGAGTTGTATTTCGTGAGGACAGAGTATCAACTGGCGGATATATTCACTAAGGCGCTGCCCAGAGAACGATTCGAATTCATTCTCCCAAGGCTTGGCATGAAGTGTATGAAGCCGGAGACACTCAAAAGTCTTCAGGATGATCAGGATGAGTAACGGATTGGCTTCAAGTATCCTATGTAAATATGTACATACTTAAACCCAAAAAGAAAAATACAAAAATATAAAACCATCAAAAATCCATAAAAATCAGAAAATAGAAAATGCCAAAAATAGTTTTCTTCAAGACATGTCTTCCGTTTATCGATAACATTTACGGTCCTAGAAATGTCATTCAATAATGACACGGGTCTTTAAATGAAGCTCGAACGGAAGTTTAAACCTTTCAAAACATGTCTTAATGGCTTGCAGTTATTTCAGACTGCAACCCGCTTTTCAAAATGAGGAAAGCACGTCGCCAAAAAGACGGCTGTTCCTAACAACGGGTGATTAAGTTCTCCCGGGCATGGATTACTTTATATCCTTGCAACCTCGATCTAATGTACGCTTCAGTGCATTATTTCTTGATTAAGAAGAGAAGTCTTCTTTTATCCTTATAATTTTCCGTCTATGATTCTTCAGAAAATTATTTGGATTTCACGTGGTGGCTTAATGTTGTTTTTGACAATCAATCGGACTTGGATTTTCATTAATTTGACACTCAATCAACGACTACAGCTCTTTAAATAGAAAACGGGTCATTGATTGAGGGGGAGAGTGGTTTTTTTCAAATTCATGACATCTATCAGGCATTTTTCAACACACAAGATTTGGTAACTAACGAGGCTATGGATTAAGGGGGAGTTAAACTGGAGTTGACTCAAAATGGTTCAAATATGTCAATTGAATGTTCGTTTAGGATCTTATTTGCTATGTGCTAACTGTATCCTAGGCTTATTAAATGTGAAGGACCAATTGTGTCATTTCCCCAAAGTTAATCAATCCATTAGTTGCTATGTATCCCTAAACGTTAAAGAAATATGAAAAGTGAGGGACCATTTGTGTAATTTACCTTACATAATTAGAAATAAGAAGGAGAGGGACCAATTATGTCAAATGATGAAAGGTGTAACCTAGGTACAATTATTGGTGTTGCGTTTTGACTTGGTCAAAACCCACATATCTAGTCAAACTTTTCAACTATTCTCTCTCAAGTCTCTAGATTGCGATTTGATTAAGCTGTGATTTCTAGTGTGTTTCTTCGCTTAGGTAACATGCACTCAACGTTGTTAATCACTATCTCACTCTTTATCTTTAACATCATGATCTGAAAATCGTTAAAATGTGTGTTTTTGTAGACCCTCGTGTGATTACCTCTTCGAATCACTGGTTAGTGTTTGGTATTGTGTTTTAATTACTGGGTTTACATTTACTTATGTGTTAGATGCTTTGTTAATGCTTGAATTGATTCCCTGCCTCCTCCATTAGTGTCCTTATGATTTTCGAATAGTGGTTTCCCTTTAAGGTTCTTGGTTGCGTTTTGAGTTTGCGTTCATGGTGCGTTTAGATAGTAGGTTATTGGTTGCGATTTGGTAATTAATTATTGACTGCATTTTGAGTTTGCGTTCATGTTGCGTTTTGATAGTAGGTTCTTGGTTGCGATTTGATAATTAATTATTGATTGCATTTTGAGTTTGCATTCATGTTGCGTTTTGATAGTATCGTTAAACTCCAAATCATTTATAAATTCATCATAACTGACACTAACAGAATCCCTCATTAACTGCGGGGGAGCATATATAAGTTCCAATATCGGCTTGTACTTAATCAGACCATATTTTCTCCTAAATTTTCTAACATATTTAAATCAATTGAGATCCTAAATCTCAAAGGGTTTGAAATTTTTGATCAAGGGAGAGAATGTGATTTAAATATTAAATCTGATAAAAATATGATCTATTAAGACTCAAGCAGGTACTCTTCCCTCCATGTGCCAAACAATTTCGAATACGACGCACATGTAAGGGGAGCAATCATAAATCAAAACAATCACGTACACAAAAAAACTAACGCTTTGATTTTTACATCACACCGTACCTTGATTGATTTTCAAATTGGTATTATGGCGAAATAACAGTACCAAAAACGAACCTTGTATTTACTTATTAAAATTTATAAGGAAGGTATGATTAAGGTACATGTTCCAATGATTCCCGCAGGGCCGAGGGATCTCCCTAGGGAAAATCCACTAGTTAGTGTAGAATCCTTATGGAAATGATTTACAAAAGGAGTAATGTGAGAATAAGGGCATAGTCGTATTGAGATATCGCTAGTGCAGGAACAAACCCAAACAAGGTACTAGTAATGAAGTCTCTGTAAGCACTGAAAGGGGTTGAAGAATAAAAAAGAAATGTATTAAAGATAACGGGTTGAAAAGAAAGTAACCCTCCTTAAACATAAGGCAGAAACCCGGTCACTACATATGCTGTCAGAATCCAACATGTTGATGCTGACATTGAAGACAAGTATCATGGACCCAATGATACGCTGCACAACCCTCCCTCGCCACTCAAGATACCTTAAAGGACTCTTGTTTCATATCTTACAAAGATCAATACATTTCTATCGTCTCTCTCACTCTGAGTTATACGATATTGAAAAGGTGGCAGTCTCTCCCAATCCAGCCTCCGACTACTAAAACCAAATGTTCACTATAGAGTCTAGAGCTATGAGATCATCCATAAATCTCGCTAGGACACTTAATACAAACTAAGCATGCTCATCACACACTTTGATAGTATATAAGATCTTAAGAGTCCTACGCATTATCCTCGTGGTATTGCCAAAACATCTGAGTGATACGAAAGTACTCACAATGAAGATGGAAATCCTTCTAGATCCAACATCAAACAAGCTCTAGGTAGGTGACATGTGAGATCCATTATGGGTCAAACTTGTGACAAATGGAAAGCAACAATGGTTCGATTCTTTATGAATCAAACTTGTTCCTGGCAGTGAATTGACGAATAGTTTTTGGAAAACCTTTCGATGTGCTCAACAATTGATTTTCGAGCACATTGACTGTGTAAATCTTTCAAAACAAATGTGTTTCTGATGAAATTTGATTTTGTGCCATAAAATACTCTCGATTTGTCACACAAATACTTTCTCTAGTGACACGTCAAATGATTTTCAAATCAATTTTTCTCTTTAATCGGTAAGATAGTAACTAACTGATTCACTCTTATCGTGTTGTCTTCTTTGAGATGTTCCATAAAGGAAAACACCAAGGTATAGTGACTCTGATGGATGTCCAATCGATGATCTATACTTATAAGGAAATCCTATCAGTAGATTCATCTTAATAAGAATCAACCATATTACAGGTTCGGTGTACCTTAACACGAACCAGAGGTTTATCCAAACCAACTCGGGCGACTGACAAAGCCATAATACGTCCATACGCTTTATAGCTAACTGATTTATTACAGGCACAAGTAAAAATAGAAGATGGAATACTTTGTACCAGTATAGTCATTTCAATAAACCCATGCTCCACACCTAATGATATCAAATCAAAGAACCGACCGTTGACAACTGAAAGACCAATAACACAACAGCATCCTCCGCAACTCTAATGAGATAATCATCATGATCCAGAAATTGTGAGCACGCCAGTCCAAAGGTTACAACATTACATGGAGGAAACACTACCACAAGGATGATTTGGAGATGTACTATGGCTGATGATCTCAAAGAATGCTCAAAGATCACACAAATCTAAGGAACAAAGCTTAAGGATCACTACATAATGTACAAAGAACTCAAAGAATGAAGAATCAAAGACTACGAGCTAAAGCCAGAAGGTCAAGACTTAGAATGCTAGAATTTAAATTGTATTTTTAGGGGTGACCTCCCTTAGGGGGAGATTGTTAGGTTTAAGAAAAAGACTCGGTCACCTCGTGTATTGTCTAGAATAGCATAGCTCATAGTTGAATCGTAAGCATATGACTCATGGTATTGGGCCGGGTCTTTTACCCACTTGTAAGCCTATACCATAGCCCATTATGGCATCCAAACACATGTATTTATACCCCTTTCTAGCCATGGGATGGGGTTGGTTGTTCATTGTATAATAAACACACACTAAGTGTCTTTCTCTCACTAGAACTTCCCATTTTCTCTCTCTAGAAATCGGCCTACACACCATCTCTTGATTGTGTTATGATATCTAATATACTATAATACTCTTTGACGTTTTCTACGTGTGATCAAAGGAAGGGGTTTGGAAAGATCAAATGGGTAGTCACCACCTTCAGGATTTTCCCAATCAAGCTTTTCTGAAAGAGCCTTGTAGCATTCTTTAAAGTCATATTCTAATTTAGCATAATTAGAGCGGGTGCCTTTGAGTAGTCTAAATGCTGGTCCTAACAGGATTTCTTGAGTTAAATTCTTGATTTTTAGGCCATTCAAGATGTATCCAAAGAAGTCTATGAGAGTTCTTATCAATTCATCAAAGTCCTTTAATGATTTATTAGTAGAAGTAAAAGCTACGAGAGTTGTCAACCATTTTTGAGTTAGTCCTTTCTGTGGAGTCATCTAACATGTCCCCAGTTCAGAGAACGAATGGGTTCTTTAGTGGGAGGCTATGGTGGTTCTGTTTTGATTGTGGAGGAATCAATCATGTCTGTACAAGGTGGCAAAAGAAACACATGGAAATAAAAAAACAGCAGAAAACAGCCCTTTTTTTCCGTTTTTATTTTCCTTTTTTACTTTTTTTTTTGTTTTTTTCCTTTTTCGTTTTTTATTTTGTTGTTTTTTTCCACCACATACTCAGGGTTCAGCATTGTCATTACCCATATCCCCTTCGTGATCTTGTGGTATGTCTTTATTTGCAACCTCAGACACTGGTTCCTCTGATTAAACATATTTTCCAGCAGATTTTGGTTAAGACTTGGAGCTTTTAGAAGAGCAAGACTTGGAATCTTTATTTTTTAGACTAATGGTTGATTCTGCATCTTTGCTTGTCTTTCTCCTATTTAACCCTCGGTCTGATCCAGCGGAATGGTCTTCATCTTTATCTTTGTCTTGTCGGCTACGCTTCATCATGTACACATCAAAAGAGAAGAAGAAATCTTTGTTAAGATTGGAAGATTTTTTCAAACTATCATAGCAATCTCGGTGTTCGGGAGCTGCCAGATACGATTCACTTTTCTCCATTTTATCGATAAGAATCTTCTTTAACTTAAATTTGGAAAGTGAAGAAGCTGCCTCATTAGTATAATGTGGTTGAGAAGACATCTTTGCTAGAGTAACTTCATCACGTGGTTCTTTAATCAATGCTTTGATGACAGGTGGAGCGAAGTTAGACACTTCCTTAGGCAGAATCTGAGGCAGCTATTCTTTTACTTGCTCTTTGATTCTAGACGTGAGTGACTCCGAAAGGAAGTTTATAAATTCTTCTCTAGTTTCTCCCAACCTTGTATCAAGATGTTCATCAACTAAAGTTGTTGAGTGTGTAGAAGGTCCTTTTTAAGTTCAACAACTTCTTTTTCCAATGTTGTTATTCTATCGTTAAATCAAAAGACTGATGCAAAGTCAGGAAGTATAGATAGAGAATTTGTAGCTTCAATTGTCGGTGGTGGATTGGGTGTTGTCAGTATTGGTGGAGGAGTGAAGGTTTGTGATGGTTGATGAATGTTTGTGTAATTATGTTGAATGATTCAGTGAATAACAGAACCGGTATTGAAATCATGAGTAGGTGCCTGAGTTCTTAGGAATTCATGGTGGACATGAACATCTAGTGGAGAAACAATTTTTGCATCAGCATGAGGAATATCTAGAAAATTTAGGAATTTAGATGCCAATCGGATGAACGAGAAGAACTAAAATATGAACGTCAGTCTTCTATCTTCGTAAAGTAGAAATTTCACATGAAGCACCTTTAACAACTTTGTTTCTTTGAGTAAGTCTCTAAAATTTGAGTTCCCTTTTTGAGCGTCATTCATTTCACAGCACAGCACCCTCACCTTAACAATCACTTTATCAACAAGTGGTTCTTTAATCTTGCATCAACATTATCATCAAATTGGTAGGTAGTATCATCTATTCCCTTTTCTTCATCACTTTTAATCACATCATCACTTTCTGATTACAGATAATCATCATCTTTATCATTAGTAGGAGAGGGAGTATGAACAAACTCCTCATCTTCTTGATCATCATCTTCAGATTCTTCTTCTTGCTCTGAATCATTATTCTTGAGCTTTCACTATCATATATTCTGCTTCATTGCCTTCATTACTGATACTTGTTCATTGTTGTTGTCGAGCTTACATCATTTTTCCCCAAGACTCAATTCACTCCAGTAGAGTCATCTCTATCACATCGGAACCCCGGTTTATCACTCATATCCTATCACTTATTGACATAGGTATGACTTATCAACACTCAGTATTATTTCGCACCCGTGACCAGAAGCCACAAGGTGATGTGTCTATGTGAAAGTCCCTTAAGCTCTTCTTTCTTGCTTCCTTCATTTGAGCTTTTTTAGACAAAGCTACTTCAGACAGCAGCTCTATTCCTTTTCCATGAGCTACATCCACCTTTTCTTTTTCCTTTCTTTTTGACTTTGTTTCCACAGGAGGCTCTCTGATGACGATACCTGTTGCTGGCTTAGAAGCAGACTTTTTGGCAGGTGTCTTCAATCTTTTGCCCTTTTTGATAGGTTCTTCATCTCCAGGGACTAGCTCACTTTCCTTCTTGGATGGAGAGGCTTTCTTGAATTTTCTAGCAACCTTGGGAGGCACCTCACCTGTAGCATAGCCAAGATAAGTCTTGTACGCTTTACTTTCCTTCATCTCTGGACTTGTCAAACATTCAGGTAGAACTGCTCCATAGATCTGGGATGCTTCTTTTCTTGAAACAAATCTTAAGGTGTTAATCAAGTAGTCATCTTTGGAGGTGTGCATCCTAATTCTGTTTCTCTAGGAAAGTGACTTTTCTTGAATAAGGAAGTGGTGAATGATAACTTTGGTGAAACGAGGGTAGTACATCTTTTCTTGCTTTTTGTAAACTTTGTTGTCAATCTGATAAGTAAAGTCTTCCCAGAGTAGTTCCACATAGTCTACATACTTCTGATGGTACATGCCCCAAAGTATTTGTGCTCGGGAAAGACGAAGTTTGTCAAGACCACTAGTCTTTCCAGAAAGGCTTCTGTTGATAATAGCAGCAAAAGTTCTCCACGGTTGATGCATCTGATCGATAACAACATCATTGAGTGAATTGATAACCCCAGTATGACCGAGATCTCTTAAGAAAGATATAGTGTCTTCTTCAGAAGGAAGAGCATCAAAGTCACAACCAGGTACTCTAGGGAAAATCTAAAAGATATCTCTGAAGACTTCCAATGTAAGCTTGAATCGTTTCTTCTTATCAATCTTGAATCTATAGAAGTCGTCATGCTTATATATGCAATTCTAGAATTGATGCATATACACTTCAGGGACATCAGCAGTGATGAGAAATGCACGATAGTTAAGGGAATAGTCGGATGAGTTGGAGTGTAACTGTATAACCCCAATGGCTCTAGTAATGAAGTCTCGGTAAGCACTAAAGGGGGTGAAGAATGAAAAAGAAATGTTAAGATAAAGGGTGAAAAGAAAGCAGCCCTCCTTAAACATTAGGCAGAAACCGGGTCACTACATATGCTGCCAGAATCACATGGTTGATTGCTGACATGAGATACGTATCAGGGACCAGTGATCGTGCACCAACCCTCCCTAGCCACTCAAGATCCCTCAAAGGATTCTTGTTTCATTTCTCATGGAGATCAATACATTTCTATCATCTCTCTCACTCCGAGTTAGATGATATTGAAAAGGTGGCAGTCTGCTCCAGCCTCCGACTACTAAAAACCAAAAATGCACTATTGAGTCTAGGAGCATGAGATCATTACAAATCTAGTTAGGACAATTTATTCATATTGAGCTTGCTGTGTTTCTACATACTGTGACATCAAGTAAGATTTTTTGAGTCTTCGCATTATTCAGTGGTATTGCCAGAACATCTGAGTGATACGAAAGTCCTCTAATGAAGATGAAAATCCTTCTAGAGCCAACATCAACAAGCTCTTGGTTAGGTGACATGTGAGATTCATATGGATTAAACTTGTGAAAATGCAAAGCACCGATGTGCGATTCTTATGAATAAACTTGTTCAGGTTGTGAATTGACGAAACCATTTTTGGAATAACCTCTCGATGTGCTCACAACTGATTTTCTAGCACATCGATTGTGGACCTATTTCAAAACAAATGAGTTTCTAATGAAATTTGATTTTATGCTATCAAACACTCTAGAGGTGTCAAAAAATACTTTCTCTAACGACACGTTGATTGATTTTCAAATCAAGTTTTCTCTTTAATCGGTAAGATAGTAACTAACCGATTTACTCTTATCGTGCTGTTTGCTTTGAGACGTTCCGATACAGAGAACAGGCAATTATGGAGATTTTGATGGTTACACATCAGATGATCTGTATTACACTGGAAATCCCCAACCCACAACAACAAACACCAAAACAAAACACAACCCACCACACAAAACACCACCACACCACCCACCCCCCCCCCTTCAAGGAGTTCTTCTTAAGATGAATCTACTGATTCACAGGTCGGTCCTCACGAACCGGAGGTTCCATCAACAGTCTCGGGCGAATGACAAAGCCATATTCGCAACAAGCTATATTGCTAACTGTTGTATACAGGATTAAGTAAGATGGAGATAGAGACACTCGTTCCTGTAGAGTTAAATTCACCACCAATGCTCCTTTAATGCTTCCAAGTTAAAGACATCATGACACTAATGACCTACAACACAGCTTCCGCAACTCTGAGAAGTAGTATCATGATCAAGAAAACTGTGAGCATGTGGGTCTAAAGGTCACAACATCACATGAAGGCAATGCTACTCAATCAGGATGATTAAAAGACTTAAGATGGATGATGATCTCAAAGAAAGCTCAAAGATCGCACAAGTCTAAGAGACAAATCTCAAAGTTCACTACATAATATACAAAGACATCAAAGATTGAAGAATCAAAGACTTCGAGCTACAAACAGAAGGTCAATGAAGTAGAATGCTAGAATTCAAAATGTATTTTCTGGGGTGACCTCCCTTAGGGGGAGATTGTTAGGATTATAAAAAAGACTCGGTCACCCCCGTGTATCGTTTAGTATAGCATAGCTCGTAGTTAGAAAGTAAGCGTAAGGTTTTCGGTATTGGGCCGGGTCTTTTACCCAAGTATAGCCATACAAGCCCATAATTGCTTACAACACTTGATATATACCCCTTCCCACCCATGGAGAAGGGGGTTGGTTGTTCTTTTCAAGTTATTACAATTAATCTTGTACATTTCTCTCTCTTTTTTTTTTTTCTAGAAGAAACTTTCCTCTCTAAGATAAAGTATCCAACCCATCATCTCTTGCTTGTGTTATGATATCATGTATACTACAATGGAGAATTTGGTTGTCGCTTATGGAAACCTAAATGTTTTGAAGGCCCATTAAATAAAAGTCATTCAATGATGATTTTCAAAAATGTTGTTTGAATTATGAAACAATTTGGGACCTATGATGTAAACATCTATTTCAAATGAATGTATTTAAACACGTCTCTTTTCGAGTCGTTTTCTATGCTTGAGTTGTTATATTATGACGTAGCACCCTACATGACCCTTCCGCTGAGATATATGAAAATAAGGGTGTTATAGTATGCAATAGAAAACGACTTCAAGGGCTTCCTTCTCTTAATTCTTGGCTTTAAATTTGCTGAGTTCTTCCTTCTTTGATCTTCCTTGGTCTGGTTTAGAACTTCATTTGTGTGTATGATAAATTTTGAGGTGTGTTTTGAAAGAGTGTGTGTGTTTCGGCTTTTATAGGGCTCGAAACACCCTTGGTGCCCAAGAATACTTGGAGTAGTGGCCAAGGTCTTATAGGTAGTCACTAATAGCAGCTATAGGGTGATTATGAAGGGCTAGGATAGTAGTTAAGGGAGGTGGAGACTTGTACATTTGCCTTATTTGTTTGTACATTTATTTTGAATAGAAATAATATATGAGATTAGGGTTTTGATATAAATGTTAACGGATAATGTTCATTTAGTAATAACGTCATGATAATTCTGTTAAATAGATAACGTACATGGTATAGAGGATATTAGAATATAAACTTGACATATTAGATCGTTTACTTGATATAAACGTAGATAGAGATGGTATAGGTAGTTGCGTGAGCTCGTTTACTTTAGTTATGTAAACTACGTTACATAATGGAATAAAGCAAAAAATTTCTCGTGAAAAAGTAGTATTTAATATAATATAAATGGAAATTACAGTGATGAAAATTATAGGTTGTTACATTTATGGCCAAAACGAGGTTTGTAAGCTTTTGAGGAAGTTTCATAAGTATAATAGAGTTGTCAGATTTTGGGCATATGAAACAACATCTTGCATTTGTAAGTGTTATGTTTAAGTTTATTAATCATTGTTTGACTTTTGATATGTATGTTTCTGTGGAAAACATGAAGGTGTCAAATGCTAAGAAATATACATCTTTCTTCAGAGAGTGCCTTATACAAATTTTAAACTTAAAGCTAAGGTTCAGTTTTAGATACTCAAATCTTAGGTTATTACTTATGATTAAAAAAAAGAATAGTAAGATACATATTTGGGATGACTGTGGAACACAATTTATGAACAATACGTACAGTAGGGATATTTTAGAAACCTTCTGATGGTAGGACCTTTAGAAATTCAGCATGTGGTTTGCTAACATTTAGCCTAAGAAATTTTTTAACAAATTCTGGAACCTTGGGTTCAGCATAAAGATTGCTTTTTATAAAAAAATGTTAAAGATTGGTGATTTTCTTTGTTTTAGTATTTTTTGGTAATTGTGTTTTGTTTTATAAATCACTATTATTTGTTTGATTCTTAAAACATTATGTGTTGAACTTTTAGTTTTACATATGTTTCTGTACTTAAAATGAACAGCTATTAGGAGTCGAAAAGGATGCAAATCAGAGAAATTCAGAAAGCTTTCGCGATTGCAGAAGGTACTGATGAGTACGATAAGCCAGAGATCACAGGAACCTGAAATGTAGCTGAGAAAAAGGTCCGAAAGGGGGCGGGGGCATGTGAGTTTCCAATACTAGTGTATTTAGTTTTTTTAAAATGTTGGTTAGCTGATACAACCATGGTTTCATCATACTCTTTTACTCATCGTAATTTTTTTTGCATTTGGGTCATTACGATAATGAGTTTTCTGTAAAACTGTTGCAAACAGATTCCAATGATGATTGATTTTATGTATAGAAATGTTATAGTTATACATAATGTTCGAGTTGACTAAATGCAGGAAAGAAAACCAATATTTAATAAAAATGAAAATGACTACGACATATGTGTTTTCTCTATTCATTGATTCATGTATCATATGTAATATATATATATTATATATATATATATATATTATATATTATAATATATATATAGGATATATATATATATATATGATATATTATATATTATAGATATTATTATTGGCTCCGGTTCTGTTGAGAGGGTTTTTATTTTGAGAAGATTGAGAAATCTATGTTCGAGCAAGTTGATTCATATTTTTTGATTTGATTCACAAGTAAACATCATTTAATAGTGAATCAAAGCTATAAATCAAAATTTTGATTCACAAATCATTGTTAAAATCGAGTTATGGTAATGATTTCCTTAAATTTGTATCGAAGACTGCAGTAAATTTTACTTATATTGCAAAAACGAGAATTTTTTTAACATTGATTCGAATTTTTTGTACACATTTTGAATTATAATCACATTAAAATGAGTTTTACGCTTGAAAAACTTGAATCAAAGTTAAAAATCTAGCATTTTTGAAAACCTTCTCAAAATAAAAACCTTCTTAATCGATCCGGATTCTATATATATATATATATATATATATATATATATATATATATATATATATATATATATATATATATATGTGTGTGTATGTATGTATGAAGAGAAAACCGATGCACTAAAGGTGGCGTTGGTGAACATGCTGATTTTAGTTACCCTTTTCCCTTGCAGAAGGTGAAACCGGAAGATGGGCTCACATGGTTTTTGGACAATGGGGCTACGTCTTTGCTCAAGTAAGGTATGGTCAAAATGACCCGAAACAAATACTTTACAATACTTATATACTTTTTAGGAAAATAGGATTATAAATTGAAATTAAATGTTTCTTTCCCCAATATATTGAAATGGTATGTTTGAAGAGGATAAAATAAGACATTGTAATTTAAAATGGCAGACGTATGAACAATAGTATATAAAACAAAGCCAAAATTAAGATATAGAGTTTGTGCAGTGCAACTCCCAATGGCTTGCAAAAACCTTTGATAAAATGTGAAAACATAAGTATAGTTTAATTTAGTAAAGTGCTAAAATCGGCATAATATATGATTGGGTGAGGTGAATGGTCAATTCATGGCTAGGTTCACATAATCTGTAAATCTTGGTTTAATCTTAAACCACTAATAAAAATTATGATAAATATAATCAGTAATGCACTAAAGAGAATCCAGTATTAGTATAGAAAGTATCTGATATAGTTGATATATACTATTGTTTGAATACTTATGTTTATTAAACTTTCTAGGTTCATGACTCAGAATACTTTATGTTTAGATGGATAGCTAGAACCTATTTCCAACATTTTTTATGTGAAAGCAATTAGATGAAAAGATCTATGATACTTGTAGAAATTTGAATAATATTCGATGCTCGTGAATAAAGAAAGAAACATCTCAGCATGAAATTGTGAGTTATTTAGTTGTCGTTGTTTTTTTATTAAGAATCACATCTACATGTTGTCGATCTATGCCAATTGCTATGGATCTTCACTACCAATCATTTTAGCTATTATTTTTAAGAAAATATATCAATTCAAGTTGTTAATTTCTACTTTCTTATGTTATTAAATCAATTGAATTGATATGCGGGTTCTGTGGTCTTTGGGCGAGATAGATTATGTTCCAGGTACAATTTCTAAACCATTTTCCAAGGGCGTTGTTTAGGTGATCAATGAAGATGTTTAAGAAATGTTGGGCGAGGACATTCTGCACTGTACTGCTGTGGCCACCAAACACATGGGATTAAGTCGTGCTTATGTCTTTAAGAGATCTTGATGAAGTAGCAGAAGTTGGGGTGGAAAGATTTTGCGGTCATAAAAAAAATATCAGGCTTTCTGGTCCTAATCAAACTTGCCCAGCTGCATATATCCTCTTGGAAATGGACTTTTGAAACAACTTCTCAAATATTCTTACAAAATAATATGCAGACGGTGATTGTAGTTTTGCTTTTTACAAATATACAAGAATAAATACAAGTGTAGATCATGATTGAAAACTAAATGTAGCACATATTATTGGTGAACAAATGTCGCCTTAAATGAAGGCGGGTTTGTACGCTTCTGTAAGCGAGAAGAAGCCAAAGGAAGGGCCGGTCGGAGGAGATTCTTGGTTGGCTTTCTGTAATTTCCATTTTTTAGCGTTGGGTGTATGTGTTGGCCCATCTGGGTCTAAAACCTTGCGCTCCGCCGTGGATAGTGGGTTGGTCCAAACTCAAAGGAATGAGACTTATTGTTTGATTTTAGTTTATTCATTGTATCACTAATTAGAGACAATATGGTATGAATAATGTTAAATTTAGCATCTTTTTGGCATTTAGGCATTTTTCGATTTATACACGTTTTATACAATCCGCACGCGGCGAAGCTGCGGCATTCCAAAACCTAGTTATAATAAGTAAAGTTCTAAAAATCTCATATGTCAATATATAAAAGATCTTAATTTCTACGTTGACTATATGTCTACAACCCTTTCCTATAATATCAGGTTAAGTTTTTTTTCTTTTTTACAATATGACTCCGTGTTAATGTCATCTATTGATAACGTGTATGTAAGAACACAAAAGGTTGAGAGAATAGTCAGGATGGGGTAATAGTGCGTCTGGAATTATATCAATTAAAAGAGAAATAAAGAAAGAAAGGTAAAAGCCATTTATTACCAACCTACTTTCTCATTTGTACCGTTATGACCAACTTACTTTTTTTCGGACTCACTACACCCACGTACATTCAAATTTTGTTTGATATCACCAATGTGACCATAAAATGACTATATTATCATTGTCTTCTTTAACTTTTTGATCTGAGTGGATGTAGATAAGACAAGGGTAATATAGTCATTATTATGGTAATATTTAGTGGTATCGAAACAAAATTTGAAGTTGTGGGTTGTTTTGTAGTGAGTACGAAAAAAGTAGTTGATCATTACGGTACCATGAGAAGTTGGTTGGTAATAATTGCTTTTATCCAAATAAGAAACAATAAAGACTATAACTTTCTTTAGTTATTTCTCTTGGACGAGGAATAATCATTTATACCACTATTTTGTTCTTCAAGATTGCAATGAGTTTTGAGTGCAAGATCAACAATGGCAATTGAATCTAATTTCATCCCAGGATCAGCTTCATGTATGTACTGATGTAAGTTTTTGAAAATCTTCTATTATATTTTAAAGTTGAGTTTTGAGTGAGTTAAGCATGAGCTTAATACAACAACTTACATGATTAATTTTAAAGACAATGAAACGAAACTATTAAGCAACACATGTTTATTTGTTTTCTCTTTAAACTTCTTCTTTATGAAGGATTGGTAAATCTGTATTAGTATGTTAAGGTTTTGGTAAATAGTATGTGTTTGCATATAATAAAACATTTCGGTACATTATAAAAATGATACAGAATGAATCTTCTAGAATTAGGCTTAAGGCCTGAGACAATATCATTAATTAGATACGGGTTAACACTCCCCCACGTTGGAGCAGGAGGACGCGAATGCTTAAATAGAATGGAATTTTCAAATAAAGTGGAAGGCGCTCTTTGTAAAAATATCTTTAAAATAAATAAAAAAAAACAAAAAAAAAAAACATAAAAAAATAAAAAAAAAAAAAAAATTAATAAAAAATTAAAAATTTGTTTTTTTCTATGCAATCTGATAATCGTGAAGGACATGAAAGCACTCGAAAACTGACCAACCATGACTAAAATCATGACAAAAATATATTGTCTATTAATGTGCTTAGTACCGGTTAATGCTGAACGGGATTGCAAGATAAATAAAACGCTAAACTTTCACAATAGACAGCATAGTGGAAAGACAAGGCGTGTGTAGCTAACGTAAAAAGGTTCCCTAACCAAACAAGTTTCAACAACAGCATTGACAACACCACGATACTCCGCCTCGGCGCTAGAACGAGAAGCATTGGCTGACGCTTAGAGGACAGATAGTAGTTGTTGCTAAGGAATACATAGTAAACCAGAGGTCGTTCGCCGAGTATGTGGGGCAACCAATCAATCTGCTCAGAGTAGGCACACCTAAATCTGTAGTAGAGAAGAAAAAATTAACTGCCAACCATAAATCTAAACGATACCCTGCTACATAGTGGCAATATCCGCTTAAGAGCTGAAAATGAAGTATGGAGATCATGCATTCTGAAGGCCAATACTATGAAAGCATAAGAATATCAGAGAAGAGTATCAAGTAAGAACTATAGAGATCTGAGCAAGACTCGATAAACAAGCTTAGTCTCAGAAATCAGATATCCATCAACCTCTAATTTGGACTCAGTGTCATAGGGTCCTACTAGAGTTACAACCAACATACTGTGTTTGGAATACGAAATGGTCAGTCACTTCATTAATCTTTAGTAGCTCTAAGTAATATTAGAAACTAGATAAGGTAGTTAGGAGCAAGCATTGAAATCCATGGATGACTCTTTCTTCTTTGAATAAATACCTCTCTATATGGAGAGGGTGTGTTGGTTGTTTTTCTCACATTATCTAACAGTCCTTTCTCTGTTACTTTCTCTCCTAGAAGCATCCTTCCAAACCCCTTTTCTCTCTAGTATTCTTTATTGTTCTTTGTGTGTTTTAGATTACAATTGTTATACAACCTGCCCACTCAAGTATTCAATAGCATAATTGACGATGAGACAAAAACATCCAGTGAATAAACGTGTAACAGAAATACCAAAAAGTAATTCTGGGAACCCCAATTGTATAAAAGACTCTAATGTAATGAACCATTAATTTGTGCAACTAAGTCTTAGAAAGAAGCAGTGAGCATAATTCGTCAAAATATAATAATATAATAAGGCAGATCCGTCCCCTGTCTGAATGATATACAAAGATGGAGTCACATCGACTAGACTGAAACCACACGAGTTATATAAGGAAGCAAAAAAACACAAAAAACACACACAACAACACACACAAAAAAAACAAAACCCGTAAAACCAAGCTCAAGGGCTTTTTTGAGGCCAAGAGAGACCGCTATAATAAACAACCACTAATCAGGGTTGTTTAATTAAAACCCAGTGGGGGCTTGGGGGGATGGGCACTATAAAATTTTTTAGGAGTGATCCCATGTAAGAAAGTGAAACATTACAAAGTATTCTTTGATCTATGACCAAGAACTAGAGAGAGAAAATGGGGAGGAAGGATGTATTTTTCTAGTGAGAGAAGTAGATAACATGAAATGAATTAAGTGAAAAATGAGACATACAACCAATTTAACCACCTCTCCAAAGCATGGAGAGGTGCATTTATACCCTAATAAGGTCGGCCATGGATGGGCTTACATAGGCTTTCCATGGGCTTTTCCTAACTTGGCCTATTAAGGTTCAAAAAATAACTAAATGAGCTAACGACTGTTATCTATGAAGTGATCGACACTTTCCTATGAATTTTGTATTCCTAACAATCTCCCCCTAAGGGAGGTCACTCTATTTTACAAAAACTTAAACCTAACATACTATGCTTTATCATTAGTCTTGAGCTCGTTTAACTTCAATCATTAACTTGTGATTTGATGTAGTGATCATTGACTTTAGGTTTGATCTTGTTCCTTTATCTTGACTTGTAAGTGAAAATGTGATCTTGAACCTCCTTGAGATCATCAACCAGGCATAATCTCGTTTTGCCATCTTGTAACTTTTGCCATCTTGTGAACTTGTGACTTCTGGACCGACATGCTCATACCTTTCTTGATTTGTTGACTTGAAAAGCTTTAATGTAGCATCTTTCTTGAAATTCTTTAACTATTAACACTCGGGCGCTTTGAGGAAGACGTTCGGTATCAGAGTGACTAAACTTCTTTGAAAATTCGTTGAATTAAACTTCGTTACTTCGAGAAAGACATTAGGTATCAGAGTAGCAGAAGTCTTGAAACATGTACTTGAGCTTTTATGATGTCTTTATGTTTGTCGGTCGGAGTATGAGGCATGTGCTATGACTCATGACTCGTGGGACTCAGCTGCCACAATCGTCGGGAGTACGGCAGGTTTAGGTTCGTGTAATCAAAAATATAGACGTAAAGTTTCTTGTCCTGTCGAATACGGGTTTTTCCAATAACCATTGATCTCATTGATCAGTATACATAAATGCTGTGATCGGTTTATCTATGACTCTCCTTGATAGGGTTTGCAGGTGTCTAGCACGTTTATTACCGGAGCACCTCAAAGCAGACAACACGGTATGAGTGAACCAGTAAGACGAAGTCTCACGATTGATAGAAAATTGATTTGAAAATCATTCGAGTGTCACTTGCTAAAGTGGTTTTGTGACACATCGAGAGTTGTTAAATCATTCAAAAATTCATTATCAATCATCCATTTATAACCTGGAACTAGTTTGATTTTATAGAATCGGCCATCGTTTCTTTCCAGTGGTCACGAATTGATTCTGTATAGAATGCCACAAGTATACCATGAGCTTGTTTGATGTTGGCTCCAAGCTGCGATTTCCATCTTCACTATGATTTATATCAACTCGAATGTTCAGCCCAAAATCAGAAGGATAATGTGTATGACTTAGTATATTTCTCGTTATTCACATTGTGTGAGATAGCAAGCATAATTTTGACAAGTGTCCTAATGAGATTTATGAATGATCTTTTTGCTCTTGATCAATTGTGCACTTTGAATTTTCGTGATCGGAGGTGGCTAGCAGATTGCCACCTTTTCAATATCAACTAACTCAGAATGAGAAAGCTGATATAAATGCGTGTAATCTCCGTGAGAAATAAAACAAGAGTCTGTTGAGAGACCTTGAGTGGCTAGGGAGGGTTGTGCATAGCGTCACTGGGTTCATGACATGTCTTCACTGTCGAAACAACTTAGTGTTTTGAAAGATTATGCATTAACCTGTTTTCGCCCTAAGTGTATGGAGGGCTTCTTTCTTTTCACCCTTTATCCTTACATTTCTTTTTCGTTCTTCAACCCCTTTAATGCTTACCGAGACTTCATAACTAACACCTTGTTGGGTTTATTCTAGTGTTAGCTCTATCTCAGTAGACATTATTCCCGATTCTCACTTTTTATCCTTTTGTATCATACCTAAGGACTTCTACACTATCTAGTGGATATCGCTGGGTAGATCCCTCTGGTTCTGGCTGGATCATGGGCTTTGAATACCTATGCCTAACCACCTTATAACTCTATAAATTTAAGTACATGGTCGGTCTTTTGGGTATTCCATCATAATCCTTCCAAAATCATTGAAAAGTTCAATCAAAGTGTGTGATATAAATATCAAAAGATTTACATTTTGAAAGTTTTTCATCATCACTAAAAAAACTCACCCTTAACATGTGCACCGTAATCGTAATACATGCTAAGTGTAGAGTGCATTGAGTCCATATTATTTAATACATTTCAATACAAGTTAGGTTCAATTTAATCACATTTTCTCCCCTTATCCAAAATATTAATCTCTTGATATTTTGGATATCAATTGATTAAAAGTTCGGGGACAAAATGTTACACAATATCTATTAGGAACATTTTAATTCTCCCCCTTAATTTTTAAGGGTATAAAAGACAGTGCTGAGTACAATCAGTTGAATTTTTTTTGAATTTACTAAGAAATTCTTGAAAATTTTGTACTCGAGCACTCCTTATTATCACCATTAAGTTTACACTATATATATACAAATTCACAAGTTTTTATTATTTATGAGGTTTGACCTGTTATGAAGAGGACATCATATGATAAATCATATGGTCCTTTCCAGCAGCCGAAGGTCACCCCCGTAAGGCCTTCCGCCAATGAACTTCTCTAAGCTCCGCATCAATCTTCTATCTCTAAGCTTCTTGTCAATGGCATTGATCATCACTCGAGCACTTTGCTTGTCTTGTTTACTCCACTTTCTCTTTGGCAAGTACTCCATTTGACTCCCGGTGGCAATATCATTGAGAGCAGTACAAACATAGTTTAGTGTGCCATCACTGAACTTATGAAGTTCCTCAGTGCGCATCAGACGATTTTTGTCCATGTCATCTTGATAGATAATGCCTTGGATATCTGGGTAAGCGGTGTAGGGAGTCATTTTTTTGAGATCTGAAGGGTATGTGTCTGGCCTTGAGAGGTTGATCTTCTTTTGGTAGCTTTCGACTCCCAATTATATTTCTTCCACACGTTCTTGAATGATAATACGTCTAGTGTATATTCTTAAAGCCACATTCAGTGCATATCGTTCATCCAAATTGAGGTTGGTCAGCTTACCTTGAACTAGGAGAAGTAACATATCTTCAATGTCTTGTCGACAAAGTCTTTTGAAGTCGCCTTCTCTAAACTTGTACATCTGATCGTCCTATCTTCGAATAATAATCTCTTCCAGATGAATGTAACTAAAAAATTGCCTGATCTTGAGACTGGTTACTGCAATAATCCTGTGTCTTGAGTAGACATCTTTTGAAGTTTTCATGTTGGTAGCATATCCATAGAATCTATGACGTTTTGGTCCCTAGTGATATGTTCCCATGTAGGCATGCTTGTCGTAGACAACTTGTGCCAGACTCTATATACTTCTAGGAACTTTGTCTTCAATCCATTTAACATGACCGTAATCAGCAGCCTTTGTTTTGGTAATTGAGGTTGTGTATCTTTGACTTAAGCTCCCTCCTTTTAGATATTCGAGATCGTTATTGATGAAGTGATAAAAAAAAGGATAACTTGACGACCTTGTGCATTATGAATTAAAGGAAGTGGCTTGCTGAGATCATGGAGATACGATCTTCCTTCAGGATTATGCCAATCTAACTTATCATGAGTAGCTTTGAATACTTCTTCTAAGTGGTATTCTAATTCTACTACACTCTTGCATGTGCCTTTCATGAGATCATATGTTAGATCGGTCAACACATCTTGAGTCAGATTGTTTAATTTGAGCCAGTTCATGATAAAGGCAGAGAAATCGATGGGAGTAGCCAAAAACTCATTAAACGAGGATTATGTGCCTAAAGCTTGAGCCAACTGAGTCATCCATGATTAAGAAGGTCGGTCGTCAACAGTCTTTGTTTTGTTCCATTCACGATCAGGAGTTTGAGAGCCTGATGGATTCCACAGTCGTTCATCAACAGCTATTATCTCTCTTACAGGCGATACATTATTATTTCATGTGTTGAACTCTTGATGCAATGGTTATTCCAAATCATCAACCCGTGGACTATGCTCCTCTGCTTGAGTAGACTTGCCTAATGATTTTGGTTGAGATCTGGATGCACCTTTTGAAGAACTTGTAGACTTGGACTCCTTTTAAGTTGCTTCTTTTGATGACTCTTCCTTGCCTGATCTCCTTTGCTTTGTCCCTCGGTTTGATTCAGTGAAGGGTTCTTTATCTTTGTCTTGATCATCACGTCCTCTCTTTAGGGTTACCACATCACCATATGAGGCAAAGAAGTCCTTGTCCGAGTTATACGATTCAATTAATGTATTGTAGAGATTCTTCTGAATGTCTGATCTGTTCATTGATTTATTTTCTTCAATTTTGTCAATGAGAATCTTTTTTAACTCGAATTCTGAGAGAGATGCTGCTGCAGCATAAGATGTTTGAGGTTGATTGGATGATCTAGCCAACACTTTAGCTCCTAGAGATTCTGTGACATACTTCTCAACATTTGGCATGATCTTGGATACTTGAGCATTAACCTGATCCTTGATTATGGTCTTAATGTTTGAGTCTATCTGTTTAAGAAATTTGTCATTCTCGGCTTGAGCTTCTTCTCTGAGTTTGTTGGATTTTAGCTGAACAACCACATTTACGGCATCTTTCATCTTAGACGCAAGGTAGTTATCAACAATGTCCGGAATAGATGATAAAGCTTCAGCAAATTGATTGGTTTGTTTGAGCTCAGACAGTTCAGTCTCTAATAAGGAAACCCTTCATTCAAAACCAAATAGAGATGCAAAGTTGGGGATTTCTGGCAAAGTTATTGTTGTTGTAGAATCATGTGTTTGTTGTTGAGGTGTAATGATTGGAATGGGTGGATGAGGAATTGTAGTGTCAGAAGAAGGTGTCTCAGTAGTGGCGGAAACAGATACATTGATAGGAATATCAGATTGAACATTTAGATTTAAGATAGAGTTGATACCTGTATTCGGAGAGGGATTAATGAATTTAGATACCAAATCTGATGAAACAGAGGAGCTTTGTTGTTGCGTCACGTGAACCTCTTCTGTCTCTTGATTAGTTTGAGCATCTGTCATTTCAGCATCTCTTCTATCCAGGTTGAGATTCAAGTCTCCATACAGTTCCTCATCTTCTTCATCTTCTTGTTCTCCTCCCATAACATCATCATCATCCTCTTGATTTTCTTCTTCTTCCGTAATTTCATAATTAGGTGGTGTTGAAACCATCAGATTAGAAGACACGTCCTCATCATCATTTGCTTTTTCTTTTTCTTCTTCCTGATCACCTGCTTTGTATGTGGACAAGTTTGGGTGAACAAAATCATCTCCGTCGTTATCTGATTTTGTTTCTCCACTGACATTCTCTTGATCATCATCTTCATCAGCATTTGTTATTTCACTATCAGTGCTCTTGATTGTCTTCATCAAACTCTCCTTTTTGACTGTATGTCCAATAATCTCTTCACTAACGCTCTACTCTGTATTCGTGGGTACATCGGGAACCTCGGTTTGTCTACCAACCTCCCTTTATTTGTACCAATAAGTTTGTTCTAGAGCTCATACAAGAACCTTTGACTAAATGTCAATTCCATCACCTGAGCCACTGGCGTGAGAGCTGTGAGTTTGTATCTTGCTCCTTTTAATAGTAATCTTCATCTGTTGAGATTCAGCCAAAGCGACTTCAGATAGCACCGTTAGACCTTTTGACTTTGATGCAGATTGCTTCTTCTTGGCAGGTTTATCTCCCTTAGCTAAGGTCGTGATTCTTTTACCTTTAGAAGCTTGAGTAGACTTCGTCTTGGGAGATGATTCAGAATCAGCTTTCTTCTTTGTAGTTTTAGATTTTGGAATCTTTTCACCAGTAGCATAAGTACGGTAATTCATGTAGGCTTCGGACTCTAACATAGCTTGATTGGTCAAGTGCTGAGGTAGAAATAGCACCGTAATACTGTTGTGTCCTGATGTTAGAAATACGCTTTTTTTTTAAATTTTGGGTATTTTGGTGAACATGAAGTCATCCCTGGCATAGTGCCAAAACATCTTGTTTCTCCTTGGGATTCCCTAATCCTTTGCCATGAAGTAGTCTACAATGACTTTGGTAAATCATGGATAGTACATGTCATTGTTCTTCTTAGAATTTTTGTTTTCCACTTGATACTCTAAATCTTCCCATAACAAGTAGACATAATCAATAGTCTTGTTATGATACAGTCCTCAAAGAATTTGAGCACCGTGAACAGAACGAAGACCTCTTCAGAGGCATTAGTTTTTTCTACCGCTTATACACTTACTTGATTATGTACAAATGATGCTCGCATGGTTTGATGCATGTGATTGACGTTTTGAAATCGGATAAAAACTTATCTCCCGGTGTGTCTAAGTTCTCTAATAAAAGATAGGATCTCTCTTCTAGTGGGGTTCTTCTCCAAATATCTGACCAGGGAGTTAGGGCAAATCTTGAGCATCTCTCTGAACTTGTCAACGTTAACTTAGTGTGACATTTGCCATATCGAGCTTGAAACGAAGTGATGAATGATGTTCCCTCTAGACAGTGAACCCAGCCAGAACTCTTGCAATGTATATTTCCGGTCCATCAGCATAGATCCTCAAATGCATTTAGAATGAGTGAGTTTGAGAGCATCTAAAGCCACTTGAAGAGTAGGTTCCTTGGATTTGAGAATTGAGCTTAGTCGGAGATTGCTTTTCCCTATCTTAAAGACGTCCGTAGGGCGAGCTGAATTCATTATCAGGCCTTATGTTGAGCCTTGTGTTGTCCATGATTCAGCTAAGAAGGATCAATACAGTTTAATAAGTTACTAAACAAATTATACAAGATACTATAGAGAGACCTTATGATTGAGTCACGAAAAGTATTCATGGATGTGAAACGTTTCTTAAGAATTAGGAACTTTAAGACTTTTTGCACTTATTAAGATCTATCCATTAAAAAATGACAACTTAAGCTAACTTAACTTGATTAAGAGTGTATAATTAACCAAGTTTAATTAACTCCCTAATTAAGTTTCTAAATCGCCTTTTATAGTAGAAATTTGATCTTAAGTATGTTTGGTCTTGATAGATAAACTGATATTAAAGGAAGAAAAACTAGTTGTTCAGTTCCTTAATGATCAAGTTGTTCGGTTCCTTAAGTAGACTAGTTGTTTCGTTCCCAAAGAACCTGCAGTTGTTCGGTTCCTTAATACACAGAGTTGTTTGGTTCCTAATAACAACAGAGTTGTTCGGTTCCTTCAAACGAGTGAGTTGTTCGGTTCCTTCTAACAATTGAGTTGTTCGGTTCCTACTAAGAAACTGAGTTGTTCGGTTCCTTCTAACAATAGTTGTTCGGAGATTTCCTAACTAGAACTGAGTATGTTCGGTTCCTTCTAAAGAAACTGAGTTTGTTCGTATGTAACACCCCAAAAATGGCGAACAAAATAACACGCAGCGGATTACAACGATTGGGGGTGCTACTTCATAATACATGCATCACGAGTCCTATAAACGTTTCAAAGCTATGGTTTATAAAACAACAACTTTATTTTCATTTAATAAGAATGTAAACAGATTTATACATAGGTTCCCAATACGAACATAGAAATTATTTCTAAAAGTCACAACACTACTTGATTTCTAAAACACTTGTTTAGTTTTATTGGACACAAACTTTCTTACCGAGACAACCGTCCATTGATATCTGCGTTCCGATCCCTTTCCAGCCACCAACTAAGCAATTAACCTGAGAATACATGCTTAATAATGCGAACAAAAAAAAAATATGTTGAGTGAATTTTCATAGGGTTTTTTACAAATAATATTATAACGCATAATTTGGTGTCAACAAAGCGTATAACGTTGGCTTCGTAATTCAAGTTAAAAATAGTGATTTCTAACTAAGAGCTCGTTGCCGAAACTTAGACACATTCATCCTAGGACGAAATCATGACCGAGAAGTATGTCACTTTCTCCTAATACTAACCCACAAAATGTCCGTTGACAATGGTGGTCCCCAACGGATAGAAACCCAGGACATGTTGTCAAACCCAATAGATCTAGTTTAATCAATAGCGTTCCACGCAACACATGTAACTAACCCAATAGATCTATAGAAGTGCCCATTAGTTATAGATAGTAAGGAAATAATGTTTCAAGTATCACAAACAGTTTGCCTACATTTTTCACAAAACAAGCAAATGTATCCCTCTCGCGGAGTTAAAAACATTGAAAACTTTAAAAGCGAGGCTATGAACTCCAAAAACCCTGATAGAAAAGCCAATAATCCAAAATATCGAAACAATCCACGGAAAGTCGATGAACACGATCACGACCTATAAATTACGTCGCTCGATTACTATACCGAAAAGTATAATCAACGATGCGTACATTCATAACATTCAAAATCATAAATATAGTATATATATGTATTCATACATTTGATGAGAAATCCACTTGCGCCTTAGATCCTAAAACCCCATGATATTAGTACGAATCGTGTCTTATTATTTACACATACATTCTTATCGAATACTTATTCTATTTTAATAAACTTTCCTATTTAGTAAAGTTGCTATTCCTGAAAGTTACCATATTTATTTAGTCCACTACACTTAATTAGTAGGTATAAAAATAATTTATTTACTTCGTCATACTATCCGGCACCAACCCGATTCCCTATTATGCCGTAACAACGTTACATTCGCTCAGTATTATCAAAAGTTACTATAAATAGACTTTATGATATTAGACCGCGACAGATGGCCTTAAAATATTGTTGATCACTAAATGATCTTATCGAATTATTTTTCTAATCACTCCCACTAAACTCCCTTCGACATATAAATGTCAAGTATTAACGTGACTTTTTCTGTTGACTATTTACATGTATGTACGTTATATAATTAAATCTGGCCCGCCACTAAATCACATTTTTCAAACGATTCGTACAAAGAAGCAAATTTAATGCGAAACGATATTCCCGACAACATTTTAGTTTTAGCCGCAGATCTGAAATCTTGACAGAAAATGACCCAAAAACGCCCTATACCAATTCGTGCATGTAGACTTGTATTTTTAATAAAAACGCAGCAGTTTGACCATCGGTTTTGACCAGTTATATCACGTTTTTGTGAGTTTGACCAAGAAGAGATGTTATAGAAAACGTCATTCCGGACAACTTTCGTGTTCGCCGGAAGGCTGAAACGGACTCGAAAGTGCCCAAAATCGCCGTTTAAAAATCTGGACAGAAAGTATGAATTACCAAGTGCTGTTTGCAATTTATAAGTTTTTTCAAAACTTGTTTTCGCCGTAACTACTTCGTTACAAAGAGTTACGGGACGTTGCGAAATAAACCGAAACTACATAGACGAACCCTATCATAATTTATAATCAAAAATCAGTTTTTATGATTTTTCGAACCTCGTTTTCTGAGCCAAACTTTCTGCTCGAAATTAACTTTTATAAAACTTATCGAAACTTCATTTTCGCCTCACAACGACATCAAAATACGCCTAGTTAACCTATCTCCGTCAACTAATCAACCCATTCACAATCTATTCTAACCAACGCAAGTGTTGGACCTCATCACATATAATCAAATCGATAAAATAAACGAAACAAAACATAAAAGAATGCTCACAATGTTATAATAAGTGAAATCAATGATCGAAATCGTCTCCTTTTGTCTTAACCGAAACTCGAACCGAACCCAAAACACTAAACCCGCAACTTTTAAACAAAACCCACTTCGAAATACCACTAATCTTAACAATTTAAACAACCCGCTGCAACTCGAATCTTATGAATCAAACCCGAACATCTAACGATAAAAATACTCATTGCATGGGAATTTTTTATTAGGATAGATGCCTTATGAAATGACATGGAGTCAGAAAATAAAGGTTGATCGAATGTCATGTGACTTTTTTTGGGCGACGGGCACGACACGGCGTTTCCGGTGACCGGAAAACTTTTCCGGTGGTGGTGGTGGTTTCCGGCCGACAAAGAGGGGGAGAGAAGTGTGTGTGGTATTGTTTTAAAAAATATGGGAAGTAACACACACACACACACACACAATCTACCAGCACCCACACACAAATCACACACACACACATATATATTATAAATATATATATATATATATATATATATATATAATAAATATATATAATATATATATATACTACTTGTAATTTTAGCTAATTGCAAGAGTGTACCTCCCCGTCTTTTCTCTTATTGAGATTTTTGACACACCTACTTTTATTTAAGTTAAAAACAACAAACCGTGCTTGGGATTTTCGCTTCCGAGACCATTATTATTTCCTTCACACTTTTATTTTAGTATCTATCATTTATAAAACGTTGTACATTTTAAAAAACTGTACGAAATCCGGACCATGACAAAGAACAAAAATGACGACATTCATAAAAACAATTAATTTACGATCTTAAAAAAAAATAACGAAGAGCTTCCTGAAGTTCTCTCGGTTCTGTCACTATGAAAACTGAACTGAAGCCAACTGTCGCTCCATCTCCCTACGAGTCCTCCTCTCTTGGCTACGAGTAACCGTCTCGATAGCCTCTATGGTCCTAATCTTACCACGCAGAGAAGCATTCTCCGCTTCGACCATACCCATCCTGAACCTCAATGTACTCATCTCTTCCTCGATGGGCACCCCTTTCAAATATTCATAAATGCCTTGAATAGCCTCCTCATGACTGGGTAGTATCGTAACAATAGCCACTGTGGGAAAAGCATCTGCAGCGACGGGTACTGGGTGGACAACATCCAAACCAATGTCAATACCATCTCCGAAATTTCCCTCAGAGGAATCAACAGAGACGGGAATATTAGGTGCATCCATAACCTGCACGAGCAAAAGTTTATATAAGTCGTCTTTATATGAAACCATGCAAGATGCGTGCAGTATGGATGATAAACGTGATGTAAGATGGTGTATGGTAAAAATGAATATGCACTCATTGCATGAATGGATACGTGACATGGCGAAATGAAATGCCTCATGGCATAAATGAATGATGGTATCGTGTAAGATAAAGTAATGTTTGATAATGTTTAGGACCTACAAGTACCTTGCCTAAAGAAATGTTCCAGTATTTATATAAATAATCCTTATATAAATAATTGTAGAGTATGTGTGAAAGAATGTAAACACATCTATATATATATATATATATATATATATATATATAATAATATATATATAATAATAATATATATACATATAAAAGACCCTACCCTCATAGTGATATACGTCACTAAAATATGAACACGTATATGAATCATGTAAGCATCTAGTATGACCAACTAATGCAACAAACAATGTATGTATGTTCTGTAAAAATCTTTTGAAAATGTGATCATTGAAAATGGTTATAGTCTAGGTAAGATATGCAACCTAGTTCTATATAACACTGGCTCTGATTACCAATCTGTAACACTCCCAAAAATGGGTCACAGCGGAATATGTTTCCGAGAGCGTTACTTCATAATACCATTGCTTAAGTCATGAGATAACGACTTTTAACTGTGTCGTTTGAAAATAAATCTTGAATTATATAGACTTCAATGCACATCACATAAGCCAAGCATCTAATTCACCTAAGAAAAACATGCTTAAAAAGTGTCAAAATAAAGTTGGTGAGTTCGTAGGTTTTGTAAGTATAAATGTTGAACCAAAGTTTTGTAAAGTATGTATGACCGTTCCAGTCCTTATATGTTCTCCAAAATGTATGTATGAATGTTGGAAATCAAAGAGTTCTAAAGTATGCATGACTACTTCAATCCTCGAATAGTCAAAAAAATGTTAAGTATAGTTTGGCACCACACCATTGTTCCAAATATTATTAGCAACTTTATTTCAAGGCAACGTAATTATTCATGTGTGTATAAAACAATGATTACGATTACTCTAAGTTCATGAAACTGCTGCGTAGACTTATATGTATGCCACTTTATTCAAGGCACCATAAATGTTCATGTTCATGTAAATGTCGTTCTTTTCTTCGACATGCTATCACGTTCGTTTGTCCAGTGATAGCTAATCACCCGAACAGGGCTGTCATACCCGAATAGATCTATTTTATAACATTCACGCTTACCCTCCGAGTAATTAACAGTTCATGCAACCTAAGCTAATCCTTAATCATTCGAGTAAAAGTAAAGTTATTGCGTCTATAAGTAAAAACGAGTATTGTGTCTCACCGTGAGATATAAAAATGAGTTTGTGAGCAATCATGTAAAGAGTTTGTAAATATTTATGTAAACAAGTTTGTAATCAATCAAGTAAATGAGTTTGTAAACTGATTATCCATATATAAATGAGATTCAATATTCAAGCAGTATGTAAAAATGAGATTGTAACAGTTATATTAACCAATGTTTAACTAGGCAATGTAATCTCCTCCGAGATTTGTGAAAGCAAAGTAAAATAAAATGAAAAGGGGCTATAAAACTCACCTCAGAAAATGAAGAGATAAATACGTCGAGTGAGGTGAAAAACGTCCACGGAATAGTCCGAGTTCAACCTAATTAAATATAGGTCGTATAAGTATTTATAATAAATACTACATCACAAGTTATAATGTTACACCACCACCTACTAGTTCTCCCTTAATTTACATAGTTAAGTTGTTTCGTAAAATAATATTTATAAAGTTAAAACATGTATAAATATTATATAGGTAATACTAGTTTGGTTTTGTAAGGATTTTATATCCCAAACGGACCCGAAAACACTCGTAAACCACATTTTAATTTCTTGACAGCTTTTACTCTCATTAAGAAGCAGAAAATGATTTATAAAAATCCTCAACTTTAAAAATTTCTACTTAAATATATATACGTCCGTAAATTACAAAATTTGGCAGGTTTATGTAAAATATCGTTCCGACCAACTTTGTAGTTTTATACTTTGGCCGAATCGGACTCGAAAGCCCTCAAAACTCAGTTTCAGTAGCTGCTGAAACTCTCACAGTTTCACAGCTTTTCTATAAAATGTTCGAGGTCTTTACCTACGTCTAATCATACCGTTTTAAACTCGTTTTTAGCGTTCTTTATATGCACGGATTCGTGACAAGATTATCTATCTTTAAGAAAGGCCTACTGTTTTTATAAATGGTTGTGTCAAATCAGTAAACTCAATAGTTTTAAAAACCATTTATTAATAAACTTAAATCTGACAAAAATTGTATCTCCTTTCGTTATATGCTCCGCTTGTCAAAGTTTTCTTATATGCATAAAATCCCTGTGACATGTACTATTAATATACAACATGTATATATTTTTACAAGGCTTGATTTTATATTAGTTTTTATAAAATAAGTTTTATAAAAACACTTTTAGTCATTTAATTATCCTAATCTCGTAACTAGCATAACTTCTTCAGTTAAACTAGGTTTTTCAATGTTCTTTATACAGCTTACGATCTTTGTGAAATGTACTGATCATATAACAACATGTCTTGAACTTTATTAAAAATTCGGACTCTTAACTAAAAGTTTCAAAAACAGTCCTTAGGTTTTATAATTGTTAAATGGTTTGTATAAATCTACAATTGTTTTATATTTGAACAAACCTTCTATGTAACCTTATAACATGTTTGCTTACATCCTAGAGTCCTCCTAGTCAGTCCAAAATGATTGTCCAAATATTAATGTCCTTATGGAAATATATCCATTTCATTTATACCACATGAAATATAAAATCCAAGGTGGTGATAAACACGATAAAATGGTATACAGTAAATGAAACATTGAAAAGATTTAGTTTTAGATGACCTTAAGCAAGTGTAGAAAAATGGAGAAGAACAAGATCTAAGCCCAAGTATTAATAACAACCAATACCTAAGCTTCCTAAGACAAAGAAAACCCTAGTTTCTTTTAAGAAATCCTAACTTCCCTTTCGTGCTTAACCCTTTTTAAATATCAACCAAGCTTCTAAACCTTCTTGTAATACCTTAGATATGAACCTAGTTTACTTGTATACTTGATAGAAAAATTTGTATGGGTTGTTCTTGGTGGTGAATTGTTGCCGAGAGCTAGAAAGGAGCACAAGGAGGTTTGTATGTTTATTTTGCTAGTGATAGAATGAAGTGTTTACTAGCATACTCCTATATATACACAAATGCTAGTCAATAACACTATTAGGATGGTCTTGGTCTTGCACATGAGAAAGGGGGACGGTTGTACTAGAGGAAAAAGGGGGAACATGTTGGCAACTATAGATCAAGTACTTAGGACTAGGACTTGATAGGTTATGTTAAGTTTGGTGTCTTCTTGTCCTTGTTGTGTCTGAAATTTAAGGGGTAGAAAGGAAGGACACTTTGTTTACTTGATATTTATGAAGATATTTATAGTACATGTTGTATATAGCTAGTTTAGTTTAGGGGTGGAAGAGTGTACATGAGCTTGTAGTAAACTTTGATTTCTAAACTTGTTTCTTTATGGTTAAATCGGCTATGGTGAGTTAAGTGTGTAAAGTTTTATAAAACTAGTTGTATATGGGTATAATAGTGGTAATTGTTAAAGTGTAGATAGATTATGGTGGTTCCGTGAATGCCGAAATTAATGTATTGCGAAACATAAACACCTTACGTAACCAATAAAAATAAAATGTGCAAATTTAATAATTATCCTCCAAATAATTATCTAACACTTGCTTGACGTAAACTTTTATTGTTTGATGCCCGCTTACGTTGAATGACAATTTTTAGTTTACACGATTTAACTTTAGGATTAAAATTAAAAATAAATGCGTACGAGACTAAAAATAAATAGTGAAATAAATGACGTCGTAAAATGACCTGAAAACACGGGGTGTTATATGGACTTATTTGGTCCATCAGCAATTAAAAGCTATGGAGGTAATCTATACACATTTGTTGTAGTAGATGATTATTCTAGGTATACATGGACTAGATTTTTAAAGACTAAAAATGAAGCTTTTTAGAAATTTGAAATATTAAGAAGAGAAAAAATTCAAACATCTAGGTAGATTCTATAATAGTTATTCAACGAAGCATGGTCGGAAATTTGAATAATAAAGTACAATCGGACTTATTGTGATGCCACAAGGCATTACTCAGACTTCGTCGGCGCTCACTCACCTCCGAAAATCAAATGAGGTAGTATAAAGAAAGAATAAGAGCTTATAAGAGATGTCTATGACTATGCTTAATGAACAATTCATTCCATAAAAATTTTGGTGTAATGCCGTTGATACGTCAACTTATATACTAAATAGAATATTAATTCGACCAATACTAGGAAAAACTCCTTATGAAATATTTAGAGATAGGAAACCTTCTTTAGAATATTTTAAAGTATTTGGAAGCAAGTGCTTCATCTTGAATACTAAAGACTGATCCGTTCTGACTACACCTTAAAATATATATAATATAAAAAATATCAAATAAGATAGTAAGAATAGTCTAAAAGACAAATCCAATGAGTACCCTGAGAAGTAGTATAAGAGCTTTCCCTCCTTCCCGGGTCGTAAATCCCCAACGAGGCTGGAATGGTAAATCGATACGATCGAAGATTTGAGTTTGAAGGAAGGAATGAGTTTGGGAAGTTGAAAAAGTCAAATTAAACAATAACGGACTAAAACGTTTAAGAAAAACCTAAAAATTATGGAATTAAACTAGAAAACGAAAGCCCGAATCCCGAACAAAAGGGGGAAAACCTAAAATCTTTAAAAATAAGCTTACGAAGAAATTTTTGCTTCTAAACTACTCTACGGGTCAAATAACGAAGAATGAAAAAGACTAGACCAAAAACGGAGTTCGTTGACCCAAAAAACGAGTCAAAACAAAATCCCGTACCGCGGACCGTTCTTTAAACGACAAAAATTTAAAATGACCCTACGAAGATCTTTTAAATTATTCTACAAACTAGATGACAAAAGAAAATTTTATAAAAAAAAGCAAAATATTTTTTTGATAATTTTTGTATTTTTTATGAATTAAATAAACTTTTAACTAAATTAAATTATAAAAAATATTAAACGATTACAAAAAATTCTGAAATTTTTTCTAAAAATACTTTACACTATAAAGGTCCTACGAAAAATAACAAACCCAACACAGCTTAAGCAATAAGCCCCGAAAATAAGCCAAACAGCTTATTAGCTTATGAGCTCAAATACCCTTTAAATAACTAAGCCCTTGAGTCTTTAACGAAAAAGACCCAAGGGCGCAGTGGTTAAGTGTGTGTGAGTTAAAGGGGATGTACCGCTTGGTCCAGGGTTCGAGTCTTGCTCACCCGGACCAAGTGTCTTCCCCTTTTATTTTTTTTTTTTCTAAAACTCTAGGGTAGAAAATTAAAAATCTAACTAAAGGGTAGGCGGGCTAACTTTATTAAATTACAACTATAGTTCAAACGTGTACCCTGCACTATGGAAGAGGACAAAACAAACCCTACGACATGGCTTAATTTATTTGCTATTATTAAAAAGTGCTATTTTTAGCAAAAACTCAAATAACATGAAAGTTAAAGAACAGCTTTATAATTAACAACTTAACACGAGACACCTTTTCACTTTAAATGCAAAAGATAAGCTTAAAAATAGCATCCTGAATATTTGACAGCAATGCAATAATGGCTTAAAAGCTAAAAGTAAAAGCTAAGTCATTTAGACTTGGTCAAATAAGCTAAGACAGAAAAGGAACTAGAATAAGCTAAAAGGGTAAACTTAACCTAAATACGCTACAAAAAATTAAAAGCTTAAACTAAATTAAGCTGTGAAAGGGGCTTAAGTGACAGAACTAAAAACCCTAAAAGCTAACAAATTTTACTAAGTTACTTGGGCAAATATAGCTAGAAAAAGAAAGACAAGCATGACAACTTACATAGCGTAACCTAGTTAAGCTACCAGGACCACAATTTGACTTATTAGAATAAGATCAATAAGCCAGAAATGTGCTTAACCCCCACAACAGTACTACTTGGGGGTTTAGTACTGTTGGTGTAAATTTGGGCTTGAAAAGCACAAAGAGCACAATGGAAGGGGAATAAGCTTAACAACATGATTATTAAACTAACAAAATAAGCTAAAAGGGTCACAATTGAACTTATAAATTAAGCTGAAATAAGCCAAGAAGAGAAAATAAACAGTTTCTACACCTAAGTCATCAAAAATAGCCACAAGCAAGGTTTGGGCTTGAAAATAAGCACACAAATAAGCTTCCTAAGGCCTAAAACTTTGAGGGCTTATTTAAGAGCTTATAGACTCTTAAAATAAGCCAAAAAGTTTGGGCTTAAGTGTGCTTAAAGGCTGAGAACAATAAGCCTAAAGTTCCCCCTTTGCACCAGGGGCGTTGAAGGCAACTCAAGGCTTCTATTTCGACATGCTTACAATAAGCTGTCAAATAAGGCCCCATTGAGTCTTTGCCTAAACGCTCCCTTGGTGTGCCAGCAACGGGAGGAGCGAACTTTCTCAGGCTTATTGTTCGTCAGCCAATCTATAGCACGACTTAAGCCCAAACTTTTTGGCTTATTTTTAAAGTCTATAAAGCTCTTAAATAAGGCCCTCAAAGTTTAGGCCTTAGGAAGCTTATTTGTGTGCTTATTTCAAGCCCAAAACCTTGGTGTGCTATTATTGATGACTCAGGTGTAGAAACTGTTTATTTCCGTCTCCTTCTGGCTTATTTCAGCTTAATTTAAAGTTCAATTGTGACCCGTTTAGCTTATTTTGTTAGTTTAATAAGCTGTGTCTAAGCTATTTCCCCCTTCCATTGTGCTCTTTGAGCTTTCAGCCAAATTTACACCAACTGATAACTAACCCCCAAGTTAGTACTGTTGTGGGGTTTAAGCCACATTCTGGCTTATTGAGCTTATTCCATAAGCTCAAATTGTGTCCTGGTAGCTTAACTAGGTTAGCTAGTAAGTTGTCATGCTTATTTTCCTTTTTCCTAGCTTATTTGCCCAAGTAACTTAGTAAAATTTTAGCTTTTAGGCTTATTTTAGTTTCTGTCACTTAAGCCCCTTTCCACAGCTTATTTAGTTTAAGCTTTTCACTTTTTGTAGCTTATTTAGGTTAAAGTTTACCCTTTTAGCTTATGTTAGTTTAACTCTTAGCTTAATTTGACCTTAAGTCCAAAAAAAGACTTAACATTTTGAGCTTTAAAGCTTTATAAGCTGCTGTCACCTTTAAGCTTATTTTATAGCTTATTCTTTTGACCAAAGTCAAAAGTGTCTTTGTTAAAGTTGTTAATTATAAGCTGTTCTTTAACTTTCATGTTTTGAGTTTTTGCTAAAAATCACTTTTTAATAAGCCAAAAAAATAAGCCATGTCGTAGGGTTTGTTTTGTCACTTTTTCATAGTGTAGGGTTACCCGTTTACCTTGTAGTGTAAATTGGTAATAGTTTGCCCGCCTACCCTTTAGTTTAGTTTATTACACTTTCTACCCTAGAGTTTTAAAAAAAAAAATAAAAGGGGAAGATACTTGGTCCGGGTGAGCAAGACTCGAACCCGGGACCAAGCAATACATCCCCTTTATCCCACACACACTTAACCACTGCGCCCTTGGGTCTTTTTCGTTATAGACTCAAGGGGCTTTGGTTTTATACAAGTTTTGCCCTCATAAGCCCATAAGCTGTGTAAGCTTATTTCGGGGCTTATTGTATAAGCTGGTGGGTGTTTGTTATTTTTCGTAGGTAACTTATAGTGTCTAGTATTTTGTGTAAATTTTTCAGAATTTTTTGTAAACGTTTAATATTTTTTATAATTTAATTTAGTTAAAAGTTTATTTAATTCATAAAAAATACAAAAATTATCAAAAAAATATTTTGCTTTTTTAGAAAATTTTCTTTTATCATCTAGTTTGTAGGAAAAATATAAAAGTTTTCGTAGGGTCATTTTTATAACTTTTCATCTTTTAAAGAACGGGTCCGGGTACGGGATTTTGTTTTGACTCGTTTTTGGGTCAAACGAACTCCGTTTTCGGTCTAGTCTTTTTCATTCTTCGTTATTTGGTCCATAGAGTAGTTTAGAAGCAAAAATTTCTTCGTAGGTGTATTTTTAAAGATTTTAGGTTTTCCCCCTTTTGTTCGGGATTCGGGGCCTCGTTTTCTAGTTTAATTTCATAATTTTTAGATTTTTCTTGAACGTTTTAGTCCGTTATTATCTAATTTGACTTTTTCAACTTCCCAAACCAATTCCTTCCTTCAAACTCAAATCTTCGATCGTATCGATTTACCATTCCAGCCTCGTTGGGGATTTACGACCCGGGAACATTCTATACTACTTCTCGGTATCATTGATTCTGCTTTTAGGCTATTCTTACTATATATTTGATATTTTATTATATTATATATATTTTAAGGTGTAGTTTGAACGGATCATTGTTCGGTTCCTTCATGCAAATGAGTTGTTCGGTTCCTTATACAAACTGGTTGTTCGGTTCCTTAACAAGGTAAGTTGTTCGGTTCCTTCTTGACCACTAGTAGTTCGGTTCCTTAAGGCAAAGATAGTTGTTCGGTTCTTTAAAAACTTGGTTGTTCGGTTTACATGAAGCATTCATAAACAGAAGGTTTTTTAAGTTTTTACACTTGTTTGTACAACATTTTAAGTTAAGAAAACAATCACATAGGAACATGAAAACAACATGAATCAACAAAATCATCAAACACATACACGAAACGAGAAATTTAAAGCATAAGAGCACATATATTCAATCAAGCATCAATCATTAGTGTTATATGAACACTTAAAAACATTCAAGAAAGTTGTGTTACACTCCCTAATACAAAACCCACAAACTTTTTACAATATTTCTCATAAACCCTATTTTTCGACCACATATTCGACCATATCTCATTCCTATGTTAACTACACATAAAAATGTATTAACCAAGTCTTCTACACTCCAATACAATCAAAACCCCTCAATCAATTTGAAAATTTATTCACTTTTGATTTTGAGAAACCCTAATTCAAAAATTAGGGGTTTCGAGTTCAAAAATGGATGAAATCGCAATTCCTTCAAGGTATGTGATGTTTAGGAAATGTAGAACAAATTATTAGATATACCTTAAGCTTGTTAATGACTGGAAAAGGAGAACACGAGATGGCGATTCGAATGTGTGTGTGGGAGGAAAATTTTTGAAGTGTGTGTGTTGGTGTGTGTAGGAGACGGGGGTGGGTGGGGGTGATACTAAACTAGTTTGGTTTTTGTCACTTTCACCCCCCCAAGTTACTAAACTTTTTTTTAATTTTCACTTATAAGACTTATTAGGCAACTATAGTTTAACAATTTGCACAAATAGTCTCTAATGTTTTAAACTAGCATACCTAACCACTTAATTCACACTTTAACTTCCTAAAGGCATAAACACATAGCATGTAAGGCACACATAAGCTAAACTTAATTAACTTTCCTTAAAAATGTTATTACGTTATTGTTTAAAACCTTTTTCCTTTTAAGCACATTATTATTATGAAGAAGATATTTGACATTTTCTCCCCCCTCAAACAATGACCCATTTTCTATTTAAAGAGCTGTAGTCGTTGTTTAAGAAGACAAATGTCCTAGAAAAAGCATTTCTTGATGACTTAATGTTTTATTACTGAAAATTAAACACCATTAAATAAGATTTCTCTTATTGTACGGACAAGCCATTATCAAGTTTCTATTGCAATAAGCTCATGACACCGAAGCCTTGACGTTAACACATATCTTGTGCTACTTATGCAATTAATCTCATATTCGGGTCCAGCATACCATAAAGTTTCTTGTGCTCAGTTTATAAAACAAGCATGTATCTCCCTCGCGGGGTTTTATGAACTCACCATAAGAGCAATTAGATCAGAAGTATTATGAGTCTTGAATGCGCGGGAAGTACTCCTAGGCACCTCTTAAAATACGTGACGCGATTTAATACGTAGAAAGTAATAATACGTAAAAATTAAACATGTCTTCATGAGATGTGTTTCCAAGATAAGCATGGCATTTCACTAGAACTTCCCCAAGTCCTTTTTAATCCCAAATTGACTTGTGACCTGGTCTTATAGGCAAATAAACATCTACTAAGTTTCGGTCTCTAACTTTTATTTTATCACGGTGTACTATACGTTTTTAATTTTTTAGACTAGACGTAAAAACTAGGTTTCTGAATTTAACTTGACTTCATGGACTCATATCTCCTAGCTCACAAAGGTTCTATAGGTGAGGATTTCACCCCTGGAAAGCTATTTGAGTCTAGTTTCCAGAAATGTAAGTCTCATAATTTACAAAGTTTCATAACTATGTTAAAAGACCATTTTACCCCTGGTTGTCCAAAACAGAAAGTTAGTAAATTTTTTACCCTTTACTAAAATGGCCATAAATCCCAAACCAAGATAGAAATGAAGGTGAGGTCAAAGGCTATGGTTTCCTTATGATGTCTAATACTGTCCCAATCAAAAAGATCTATTATTTTATGGCAAAAATTTGGAGTTTAACTCGTAATCTAAACACATGTCCAGAATTGACCCATTTTCGTATTTTGACCATATCTCCCTCATCCAGAGGAGTTGGTTGAGAATCCAACTATCTCATATAGCTGAGAGCATACATATATAGCACCACGCTGGATGAGAATGTGTGTAATCACGTGACGGACCCCACTAAATTTTTTAGACTGCTGAAGATGCGCTTGTAGTATAGCTACTGGTTTTCAAACAGTCCCAATATTTCAACTCAAACCTCTTAACCATCATTTTAATTTACCTAAGAACTAACCCAAGCCATAACAAATCCAAAACACCCATCAAGATCATCAAGCAAATGAAATATTTACAGAACCTAACATCCATTATTATGATTAAAATTAAAGACAAAAAGAAAAAAAAAGAATAGAACAAATAAAAGAAGATTAGGCTTACAAAAAATAAAGATTTAGACTAGTGAATCAAACAAGAACACCCTTTCTTGTGTTGGCTGAATTCGAACCAAAGAAACCCAAGATTACCAAGCTTATAAACCTCCTAAATATCACCAAGAATCTCCCCAAGAAAACCCCAATCAAAAGCTTCAAGAAAACTCAAGAAAACAAGCCCCAAACTCCTTCAAATCTTCAAGAAATTGTACCAAACTTTGCAAGAGGCTTTGGGATGGTGTTATAGTGGATAAAAGGAGTATAAAAATTTTGTGTGATGGTGGTGGTGATGCTAGTAATTTCGGCAGCAATGGGAGGAAGAAGGAAGAAGAGAAATTTTTGAAATCTTGTGAAGTGGAATGGTTTTGCATGTATGGAAGAATGGGATGGTATAATGAGTGTTATAGAAAAATGAAATATGATGTTGTGTGTGGGTAAAGAGAACCGGCCTAGGGCCTTGGGTGGTGGGAAAATGTATTTTTTTTTTTGATTTTTTTTATAAGTTTATTTAAAGTATTGTGTAAGGTAATTTAAGAAAAGGTAAAGTTAAAGTAAACACGTGAGTATTTATGCAAAAAATTTTCGTAAACGCGAAACATTACGAAAAATGAAAATGATGAAGAATTATAATCATCAAGCTTAACGTAGATCGCCGATACTTAGTAAACCGTCCGCGTAAATAACAATCGTAAACCCCTAATATTCTTCCTGTTTTGTCATGAGTTCATATTTAAACATAAAAATGAAAATTATATTTAATACTCGAGAATAAAATAACGACCTGAAATTGACGGATTGGTAAGATTGATAAAGGTTAATGTAGGATTAATGTGGATGATTGTAGGAGTATGTAGAAGTGATTTGGGAGTAAAAAAAATTACTTGTGGTTTGTTGTTGTGGTTTTTGGTTCGACAGGAAGCAAAAAAGAAAAAGGGGAAGCAATTTTTTTTTGTTAGAGAATGGGTTTTTATACCAAAATACATGCAAACACAATCATTGTAATCCCTGGAAACTTGAAAAAGAAATTCTGATGGAGTGTTGGTGTGATTGGGCTCTATGGCCGGTTAGGGAGGGAGATTTTTGGGCTTTTTCTATTTTTTTTTGTTAATTTGTTGTATAATATTTTGTACAAGTAAAGGTAAAAAAAATATACTTAAGTCTAGGTAGATTTTTAACAAGGATTCGGCTAAACGCGGGAACAAACGAGGATTATAAAAATAAAATTTTCGAGCCAACGAGGGAAAATTTAGAATTTCCTCTTCTTAAAATATTTAGACGGATAACGATCTTAAGCACGGCTCGCGAATTATATAAAACGGCGATTTTTACTAAATCGACGAAAAGTAAAAACTCGAAATTTTACTAAAAGTAAAAATAGAAATTAAGTCGAGATTTAATATTGACCTCGAAAACGCGAAATGTCACAGGAACACTCAAGAACAAGCTAATATTCTTTGGGAAATAGTCGAACAAGTTAAGGCGAAACAACCTTTAGATGGCGATTTAGACCTTGCTTGTAAGTATGCCACAAGAATTCAGGAGTTGCTTGTATATGTTCAAGATACGTGCCCTAATGCGATAACACCTAGTACTAAGAAGGTTGCTGTCACACCCATGAACAATGTTAAGAAAGTTAGGTTTGTTGAACCTCTCACATCCTCAAGCAACATTAAATAGGTAGAGTCTTCTAATACTTCAGATTCTAACACACTTGTGTTGTCTTCTACAGAAGTGAAGTGTTCTACTAGTAATTGCGGATCAAAGCCTCCAGGCAATAAAACGAATGATAGGATCTCGCAAACACCAAGTAGGAACAAGAAGAATAAAGTAGAAGCCCAACCTAGGAAAGTTAATAAAATGAATTGTGTTGTAAAACCTGTTTGTGATGTTGATGTTAAGCAGTCTCTGTCAAATGCGAATTCTGATATTCTTTGTGCTACTTGTAATAAATCTATGTTTGATGGTGTTCATGATAAATGTCTTCTTGATCTTGTGCAAAATGGGAATAACCGTACTAAATCTGCTAAGAAACATAAAAAGCAAAATATTTAGAAACTTACGGGTCATGTATTCACTAAAGTAGGATTTAAGTGGGAACCAACAGGCAGAACTTTCACTATAGTTGGTAACTCGTGCCCTTTAACTAGGACCACCTCAACCAACGTAGTGCCTCCTAAGCTAACCAATTCCCACTCAGATGAAATACAAAAACCAGAAATAAAAGTATAGCAGGAAACCCAAAAATGTTAAGAACATAGGTTCGAGT